>JANIMX020000295.1:1011013-1022089 GCA_024582655.2 Erythroxylum kunthianum | reverse complement strand
CCAGATTTTCAATCATTACACAACACCATCCTTCAATGAACACCTCACTCAACAGCCCACCACCGGATTTTTTCACCACCAAGTCAGCACTAACCTTTACGATCCATCACTTCTTTCGCCCAACCCGGTTAACACCGCCACTGTGGTCACAGGAGCAACACAGGCGACGTACTTCCTCGTTCCGAAAGCCAAAGAAGTGTCTCATACCGAGGGTTTCTCGGCTAGAATAGGGCTGAATTTGGGTGGTCGGACGTATTTCTCTTCAGCTGAGAATGATTTAGTGAACCGGCTGTATCGTCGGTCAAGAGTGGTCGACCCCGGTTCACCGAATGTTCCCAGGTGTCAAGCCGCCGGGTGCATTGCCGATCTGTCTCTCGCCAAGCACTACCAGAGACGCCACAAGGTCTGCGAGTTTCACTCGAAAGCGTCAACTGCGATAGTCTCCGGGTTGACTCAACGATTCTGCCAACAGTGTAGCAGGTTTCTCGGAATTACGAAAACACCCTCCCATGCATTTCTAGACACTATCCCATCATTCATAGAGTTAGAAAATAAAATAATAATGATGATGAGAGCTGCGATAAAATGACGAAAATGCCCCCTGTTCTTGGATTAAGGACCCAGTAATTGAGGTTCCTGCACACGTGATGCTGCTGAGGGCCTTTTCGTCCGTATGCTTGCATAATTATATTCCGTTCTTCACTTCACTTGTTTACTAATTTTTTCTTCTTCTTTTCAATATTATTAGCTTAGTAGTTGTTCTTCAACTTGTATTTGTGACTCCATCTTAAGACATGGTAGGAAACAACAACATGACGGCAATGCCCCTTGATTTTATGTCCTGGTCCCAATGATTAGTTTCCCGTAGGTTTGGAGATCCCAAGGGCATTAGTGGCTGTGTGTTCCATAAGTGGACATCTGTGTTCCAAGAATAGCTAGGATTACATTATATAAACATCTTATCTTGTAATAACAGAAATTGTACAAAAACGTGTCCAGGTTCCATCTTCTTCCTGAGTTTGACAACGGAAAACGCAGTTGCAGAAGACGATTGGCGGATCATAATCGTCGCAGAAGAAAATCGAATCAGGAAAACCACAAGTCCCAGTTGGAAAATGCCCGCAATCCTCGTACCGAGAATGTGTCAAGTAAGTTAAAAATTCAGAACGTTTTTGCTTCAGCTATTGTTGGTTTGACATGCATTTTCTCGGAAAATTTTCAGGGTCGCCTCAGGACTCCGGAGCTCATTCGTCGTCCTCCGTAACAGTGGCAGTATCGCCACCAAGAATGTCTCTCGACTGTTTCAAGCAAAGACCATACCAAGAACCTACTCGTGTTGTTTCTTCTTCTGTGTCTTCGGGCTCACTGTTTTTCTCAAGTGGGTAAATTGCAGCATAATTAACAAAGCGGAGTTTCAGTTTCAGCAACCACATAATGTTACTTCCGTTTCCCTTCTTTTTTTTCTCTCTTTGATCTTTGAAACTTCAAAGAAAATGTTGAATTGTTGTTAGTAATCTATGTAGCAGTATCCAACCCTTTATAAAGTTTGAAGTGTGAAAGAATTTTCTACTCTTTACTAATCAGTTCCGAAAACTATAGTCTGTGGTAAGAGCTGGAGTTTTCCAATAGAAGGGTCTGTTTGGTTTCAGAGATGGCAACGATAGGCACGAGGTTGCAGGATTATTATCGGTTTGGGCATTGCATTATTTTCCTTTTCTTTCTGGTCCCGGAAGTGGGAATTTTCCTGGAAAAAACGCTGATCCGATTGGTGAAAGGGAAAAAGGTGTACAGTCACTGCACGATTAGGTCAAATTAACATTTTGGGAAAATTGAAAGATGAGATATTCTAAGCTGTCAAGTTGTCTCCTGCATGGAGGTAATAGTAATGCAGCCATATTCAGCTAATAATTACGAGAATGGATCAATCAGTTAGCTAGGTTACTGGGTATGGCTGACTCCATTCAGATAACATTTTTCGTTCTTGTTTTTTTTTAGGTAATGGGAAATTATATTTTTAAATTTAAATTATATTTACTTTTACAATAGTAAAATGAACATATTAGTCAAATATAAAAATTTGAATTTATTATAAATAAAGCTAGGAGTTATCTCTCTTTATTTTTTTAGTTTAATTTTATTAACGTGGAAAGCTTTTACGATATACATAATTTTTAAGAAATTAGTTTTTATGTTTCTAATTCAAAATAAAGAAAAAAAAAGTAAGAAATTAACTACCAACTTGTTTGTTATTATTTAAAATTTAATTAATTTTAGGTTTTAAAATTTATTAGATATTTTATTTATTAAAAAATTTATATATTATATGATGTAAATGAATCTTATTCATGTGGTGGTCCAAATTAACAAAAATAACAAAAAGAATTTACTATAGATCATATTTGAATTTTTTTAAAAACTTATAGCATTTTATTAATACTTTTCACTTTTAGATCTAAATGAAAATAATGGTTTATTTGTGAATAGTTAATTTAATTAATACAACAATAATGACATAGTAGGTCTGGAAAGATCTAATAATACATAATTTTACACTTAATTAGTAAATATGGTTTTTCTCGAAAATTAATTTAATTCATATTGAGTAAAAATATTGTTTTCCTTATGATTGATTAACTTTTTAATTAATCTAATCCGATCAAGCCTAACATAGTTATGGTAAAATCAACATAAACGTGAGAAAGATATTGATACAATTACAATTAAATAATAACTAATTCTTAATTACTTAAATACTAAATTCTCCATTGACCTTTTTCGCTTAAATTTGTGAAGTTTATTGAGATTCTTCCATGTTAATGGACGCATAATGCAACTCAAACAATCAAACCAGTTTAGCAACTTGTAATAATATCAAGCAATTATTAAATTCAACCTAATTAAGCACTACTATATTAAATGAGTTACTAATAATTCATGTAAGACCCCTTAACTTCTTATGTATTATAATCTATCAATTCGACTCACACTCTCATGTATTATGATCTAAAAAATTTATGACAAGATCTTATTACTTTTTTAAAATATAGTTTTATAATTTTATTTAAAAATATTATCTACAATTTTGTAATAATAATGATTATTAACAATGATTACATTTTGAAGCTTAATGTCTACAACATACTACAAAATAAATTATAACATTTTAAACAACGTGTAATAATTTAAGTAATAATGGAGTTGACAATAATAATTAAAAATAATAGATGCAATAATAATTAAGATTAAAAAGAATAATAGTAATAATAATATAAATTAATAAAACAATTATGAATTATAAATGTAGATGAAGACTTGAAAAGTATTACACTATTACTTGTGTGTGTGAGAGAGAGAGATCATATAATTGTAAAAAAAAATTGTGTTAAATGTTTGATTAAATAAAATTATGTATTTATAATATTACAACCTTAACATATGCCAAGGTTACAAGGTTATTGTAATTGTTATATGCTAAAGTTGTGTCAATGTTTAACCTTGGCATGTTAAACTTTGACATATGCATAAGGTTAAACCTTGACAGCGAATGTTTAATATATATATAATTTTATTTTTAAACAATCGGTTTAACCGATGGTTTAACCCCCGATTTATGTTTTTTAAATTAGTCTAATCTTAACTAAAATTATTGTAAATAATTATAATTACGATTTCAAATCTTTAACTACATTTACGATTCTTAAATCTTAACCGTCGGTTCATTAACTGCAGGTTACCTGGTTAGAAACCTAACCTAACCATCTTCCGGCATAGAGTTTCCAATGCATGCTTGTTTTCTTATGTTTTTATTCCGTCTAACGATACCTAATGTAATAAAGCGATGGGATGGTTACTTTTCAACGACTTGGAAGTCTCGGTGCAATTTCGTGGAAATTTATCTGCGGTTCTTCGGTTGCCTCTTTTCTTTGGCTTCATTAACTACGTGACCGACACACCAGGAAATTTCCTGAGCTTGTTTATCTTGTAAACGAAGTTTTTTCTTAGGGTAATAGGTAGGGAATATTCTTATAATTTAATGATCTTTTAAATATTTATTTCTTAATTATAAAAGACATGTATAATTTAAAATTTTCAATGATCTTTTAAATATTTATTTCTTAATTATAAAAGATATGTATAGTTTAAAATTTTCAAATTTTTAAATTTTAATAAAAAATAATAACAAAATATGAATTTTACATATGGATTATTTAATTGTTACTTGTCACGATTCAATATAATTCTTACCTTTTATTGAATTAATTAAATTTAATTTTAAACGTTAAATTGAATTATTATATCAATAATATTTGATTAATTCATTATATTCATACCCACGTGTATTTTGTAATTATTTTTAACAAAAATTTAAGTTGTTTTGTTCTTAAAATAACAAAAAAACGAGCTTTTATAAATGGATTCATGTAAGTTTTATAAGTTAATTTTTTGTTCACTCTCTCTGTTTTATGTATTTAGAAATAGTATCTCTACTAATTAGGGGTAAGATCACATATTATTAAGACCTTCCTAAATTCTACTTAACAGAGTGATTTCTACTTAATATTATTGTTGTTGTTGTTTGTTACTGTTATTAACCTATGATATAAATCACTTCATATACCAATAATTAGAACGTTGAAAGATTTTGAACCTAGTGCATTAGAATTATTAAATAAAAGTAAAAATAACAAAAAATAATTTGATTCGTTGTAAATTATACTAAAATGAATGAATTAATATTATGTTAATTAAGTTTTAGATTAAACTTGAATTTAAAAGGTAATTTGAATTAATCCAAAAAAATAACAAAACTTTAATATAATTTATTGAAATAACGATAATTTTATTATGATATTATCGAATTAAAAGGATTCATTTTCAAAAAGTTCCGAGACAAAACAAGTGCAGCAATTGTCATGGCTCCCCAATTTCCAGGTTTGATAAGGTCCCACGTCATATCATACTTTTTCATCATCATCCATTGAATGGCAAGTAATGATCATGAGTAACACAACTCTTCCTCTCGTTTATTACTTTTTCAAAGACCCTTCACGACGTTGACTCTTTCTTCAGGTTCCTACTGACTAGGGGACGGGTTGATATACGTGAGTCTGCGACTAATTCTGGGTTTACATGGGTTTTGCAGGTTCACGTGCAGTTCATGTGATCACAAAGAGCAGTGAGTATCCGCAGGTCCTGTCTTGGTGATCTTCTGATGCAGACAAATGCGGTTGTAAAGAGGTCACTGATCAGTCTGCCATAATCCATATACCTTCCCAAGCAATAAGTTGAGGACACTTGGGTTAGGAATTAGAAAACTTGCTTAGCACGTAAGGTTTCTAGATTCAGAGAAAACGCCAGTGGCCAATATCGCATTTGTACTTGATATTTTCTTGGTATGAAACTCATCTTAATATAAATTTTGTACTCAGTGAAACTTTTATTGAATTTTTGTAGTTGTAATGTTACCAATGAAGAGAAGGGTTACTGCCGTTTTGCCCTCTGTTACAGTGCTGCCAATTTCCGTATTCCGTTATCCTCTCTATTTAACTAAAGACAGGCACGTGACTCGCTTTCATTTTCCTCAATTCTAATAGGACAATCATGGGGGTTTCAGTGGTTGCTCCGTCGTCGTACAGAGCAAGATGAAAGCTGCATCAAACCAGACTCCGTACACACAATCACTGTTCATTTATTAAAGCAAAAGAAGATAATGTCGTTTAGGATAACGACAATTTGAGGGTTGCTACTGTTTGTGAGTTCAGACTTCAGATTGGCACGTCACGTGTGAGGAGTGAACTGAAGGGGAGGGGGGCCTATGCAAAAAGTTTACTTATAAGGTGAATGCGATGAGACTATAAATTCAAATTATTGCTGTACCTCAATGTCCCTTCCCTGCCAAAATTGGCCAGCGAAGATATTTCAACAGTATCAAGTGTCCAAATCTTATATAACCTATACCTTCTCTTACCAAACTTTGGCAACATCTTAATTGTTCGAGTTGCAATTTGGTATGACTCCATCTTCAAACCTAAAATTACATTTTTCGAAACGATATAGTAAAGAATAAATTATTAAATTAGCACAAATTAAATTTTAAAATTTTGTTCAGCAATTTAAATTTAATAATTAAAATTATCATTTTTAATTGTATTAAAAAATTAAAAGGAATCATTGAATAGAAGTAGAAATAGAATAAATCTTATAACGTATTTAAAGAGTATGATAAATTAAAATTAAAATATATTAGCTTAATTTAAAATCATTAAAAATTAAAAATTATTTCAAATTTTAAATTCTTGAGTTATTATTTATTTAATTTATACAATAATTTTTTTAAAATAATTAATTAAAATTTTATTTTATTTAAAACAAATCTCTAATACAAACGTAAATATATATAATGTGATTTAAAAAATCTTCAATTTACATCTTTATTAACGCAAAATCGCAAGTAAATAGACTTTTCATAACTATTTTCCATGCTTCATTTAATGCGAACAGTCTGTAAAGCCATACGATGATGTACGCCATACACGTGTCTTTCAGTAGGCTCCATCTGAATATCGTAACCGTCCAATTTCGACCTGGTTATCTTTGATTTTGACTACACATTCCCATTTTTATGGATCAGTTGCATTGTAACCGGTAAAAACAAATATTTAAAAACTCTAAGATTAGGCGATTCTATCGTATAATTTTTAATTTTTATTTCAATTTACTTTAATAATTTTTATTAAAAACTTATCAATTTATTAATTAGTGAATTATTTTTTAAAAATAATAAACTTTTATAAACTAAAATTAATTAATTAATTTTCATGTAACAATTTTTTAAAATTCAACTTAATTTTTTTAGATAAATAAGAATAATCTCTTCCAATCATATTTTAAAATTTTAATTTTATTTAATTCTTAACTTATTTTATAATGATCTAATATTAATTAAATCTTTTAAATCTTAATTTAACTTCCGGTCCAATTTTTTAAACATTCACCAAAACAAATACTACCACTTCGAAGGGGAAAAAGGAAAAAAAAAAGTAATTTTATTACCCTATTTAAAGCTTTTGATATAATCAGGAAATTACTTTTGGTAATGTTTTTTTTATATATATTATAACTAAGAAAAACTAATTGTATCCGATGTTCCAGGACAATTTTCATGAATAAAGATTTTGATATCACAAAAGAGTAATGTATAAGTTGCTTTTTTATTAGTAAAAAAATAATATGCATAGTTTATTTATATAAGTTCTTTAAATATGAAAACAGAAAAAATCCTAATATAATTATATGACCACAATTACATAACTATATTATCAGAAAATTATATAAATTCACTCAATTTATGAAAAAAAATCTTTAAATCTTAAAGTCTCGTATAATAAGGTAACTGCATTGATAATTATTGCGGAAATAAATCCTTTTTTATTTTAAAATATGTATAATTTCTTTATTAAATTATTTTTAAAAAAAATTTTGATTAACAATTTTCTTAATTTAGTAAATGAATTGCAATGCTTTTTTTTATTTTTACCTTACTTCAAACTTATATTGATTAAATTAGTAGGAATATGGAAAACCTTTTACAAATATAACCACTTGAGAATTTTATCGACAACAAACTCAGTTTTCCCCCCTCCCCTTTTGCGAGGGTTAGGTGAGTGACATTAATTGTATGCAGCATTTTATTTGTATTTTTTTACAAATAAACTATTTTAGTGAGTCGAACTTGTGATTTTTCAGTCACAAATTTATCATTTTTGTTAAATAATGACACGTTAAATTTATTTTTAAATCGTCTAATTGTTTGGTTTGATTTATTTTAATAACTGTTGTTGTTAAAATTGGAGCAATTTATTAATTAATTGTTTAATTTTAATAAATTAATAAGTTCTTATAAATTTAAATACATTAATTATTTTTCATTTACTAATCTTTTTTTCAATTAAACTTTAAATTTTTCTATAAATAATGAGAATTTCTTTCTATCGTATTTTAAAATTTATTTAATTTTTAGATAATTTATGACAGTCTAATATTTGTTAAATTTTTAAAAACTTAATTCTCTTGTCTTAGTAGTTTAAGTCTTGGTTCGGGTTTTTAAACATTAAAAAAAATAACTTCCAAAATCACAAGTAAAAAACAAAAGAGGAGAAACTGGACTTGGAGAGGGAACTCAGAGTATGTACTTTGTTAAAGTGAATGTTAGAACTGACACGTGTAATTTGAACAAATACAGTGTTGGGGAGCAGAGAGACATGGGTACTTGGACTCTACACTGGTTCCTTTTAATGAAACAACAAAAGTATTTGAAATTAGATAAGAAAAAATTTTAAGATAAGTGAACAGCGATAGGATATAAAAGGGGACCATATTTAATCTTTTCATATTATTATTTTGCTGATTTCAAATGGGACCATATTAAAAAGGTTGATATAAAGTGTACTATGATCCCATAAACATGAAAATATTAGTATTCTTTTAAGCATTAAAATGAGAGGCAAAATATTAATGTTGGATCAAAAATTAAATCTTTAAAATAAGATGTTGAAGGTTTAAAAATTAAATTAATATTAGATCGTTATACAATAAAAATTAAATAAAGTTGAAAATTTTAAAATAAAATTACATAAACATGAAAATATTAGTATTCTTTTAGGCATTAAAATGAGAGACAAAATATTAATGTTTTAAAAATTGGATCTAAAATTAAATCATTAAAATAAGATATTGAAGGTCTAAAAATTAAATTAATATTAAACCGTTATACACTAAAGATTAAATAAAGTTGAAAATTTTAAAATAAAATTAAAGAAAAAGAATATTATTACTTTTTGAAAAAGTTAAAATTATAATGAAATGAAACTAATTTATAAAAATAATTATTTAAAAACTAATAAGTTAATTAATAAAATAAGTATTTTTTAATAACAAAAGTTATTAAAGTAAAACGGTTGGATTCAAATTTTTAATTAAATTGACTTAATTGATTTGATTTTTTAATTTTTCAAAATATAAAGAAATATATAAGTGATACAAGATATAAAAAAAATAGTATCTCTAATTTAGATATGAGTGTTAAATTGTTTATTAAAAATTATCACATTATTTATATTTTCAATTAAATTACTTCGATTAATTTATGATTGGATCATTTATTAAATTTTTTATGTGTATGTCAATTGAAAAAACTTGTTAAGTTTCTATTCGAATAATAATTTAGATTGATAATTATTATAATTATCAATTTATTAAAAGTTTCAATAGAGATTCTTTATATTACTTTTTAAAAGATTATTATATAATATTTATTGCAAAAGAATATGTGGTTCATATCCGTCGTTTCTAAGACTACAGATCCGTTTTCAGAATTAAAAGAACTTTTGGATTATATTGGGCCAACCCATCTCCTTATATGTCAAGAACAACAAACCGAAACTTCATATTTTCTTGGCCTATTAGCTATGCAAGTCCATCTTAACCGAAGTCTAAGGATTGCCCGAAATGGCAAATCCAGGTGATATGCTCTAAGGCCTCATTTTGCATGAACATACTTCCACTCGAAAGTATCAGTCAATCATCAGTACGTAAAAATTTGTTTGAGGCTCCTCTCTTGTATGATCAAAACTCTAATTCATGCAGAAAACTCTTGAACTGAAAGTTATCAATATACCCATTTCCTCTCTGTATAAAAATCCCAAGTCTCAACCAGATCTTAACATACAAAGCTTCCACCTTAAACTCTCATCACTTCGGTTACTCACCATTGCGTGATTTCGTCAAACACTACGGATACATTCGAAGTCCATGTCCAATCTGCTATTGCTCGGCACCAATCTAATTTTGGTCTTAGACTCACTGATCAGCTTGATGTTGATACACTCTCAAATACAGTCACCAGCTGCGTTTCTCGCGATATTACGTGTATTTCCTGGAAAACCTCGATGAACCTCACACATGCGTCCTTAACGTGGAAGTTCACACGTAGAGTTTACCGGATATGAAATGAGTATCGGTGGAGGCAAATGACTGGTTTTGCCGAAAGCAAAATAGGGTTTTATAGTGGCGATCATGGGGATTAAGAATCTTTTAATGGGGTTTCACGAATGTTGGCTCATTTTTTTTCACCGGAGAGTGGGAATTTTCATATTCCGGTCTCTTAAACGTAGGACGTTGATTTGAAAGAGGATAAATCAGACGTTGCCGTCGATATGGATCAAACTAAACTTGAGTTTAGAAAACCGGTTTAAAATCCATCCTAAAACAGTTTTGTTTTGGTTCACAGATTTAAATTTTTTTAAATCAAAATAATATTATTTTAAATAATTTAATTAAAAATGATATAATTTGATTTGTCATCAAAATATTGAACAACTGACTTACATTCCAAATAGGTTGTTATCATTTGATGTAAAAAATCATTCAATTTTGTCTTAATTTATTGTCATTTGTCATACAATTATTGTAAAAACGAAAATTTTAATTTTCTCGTTTTCCAAAAAATGAAGAGCATTAATTTTGAGCAAACTTTCTCTTATATCTTTTATAAAGAGATTGTTTTCGTAAGCTAAAACTGTGATATTTCAAACACAAAAAAAAAAAATATTATCAGTTGCTACAAAGCTCGCTCTCTTGCCGTACGATCATTGTAATTACTATTTATTGAAACATCCTTTGTGTTCTCTTTGATTTAATAAAAAATAAAAGGTAAAATTCATTAGTTTTTTATAGTTTAACTTATTATGAACGTACATGCATTTTAAATAATGATTAATACTTTTATAATTATAATTTTATAATATTTTCTTATCGTTAATTTTAATTATAAATCTTAATTAGATGTTATTATTACATATAAAATGATATTATTTTAAAATATACAGGTAGAATTTTTAGCTAAATGTTAAATACTAACCGTCTATTATAACCAGTGTTTTGTATTCCGTTCCGTACCGGTGAGTACCGGTCGGAACGTACCGTACCGGTCGAAAAACGGAATAAAATTTGGCTTAGAAGTACCGGTCGTCGATACAGGCTGTTCCGACTGGTACTGACCGGTATTCAAAATACCGG
>JANIMX020000295.1:524435-545931 GCA_024582655.2 Erythroxylum kunthianum | reverse complement strand
GCCTAGGCCAAAACCGAAGGTGGCCCAACCAAGAGCCCACACGGAAGCCCAACAGCACACCACGAGCGTGCTTCACAAACAGACAGACAAAGCTTCGATATTTACAATATCGACCGATATTGTAATTTTAAAATTTCCTCCTCCTTATACGTCTCTGTTGACTTAGCGCCCCCCGCATGCAGCATTGTCGCCCCAACTCCCCCCTCACGATAGAGTGTAGTGAGAAAGATGTGTAGATGTGGAGTGTAGAGTGACTGTAGACTGAGATGCGTGGATGTAGATGAAATGTGGACAGTAAAGTGTAGTAGATAGGAAATTTTGAAAAATAAAACGAGTAATGAATTTATGTGAACTAATTTTAGGGGAGTGGAGATTTGGAGTAGTTGTCTAAGTAATTGTTAATAAAAATAATTAATTTTTAAAGTAAATAATTTATGCGAAATAATAATAGAATATTATGTAATTTTAAAAAAATTAAGAGACTATTTTATAATTTAAAAAATTATCTATAACGGTATTTAATATTGACTAATACTAATATAGTACCACATCAAAATTAAATTCAATATAAGATCCGAAATAATTTTCATAACATTGCCCACAACACTCGCTCTTTCTGCTTTTGTTTACTCTTATGAAGACCCTGGCCTGGCGTTGTACGTTGGTTTGTGTCTGTTAGAACACTATCGGTTGGTTTCTTAATGTCCAAGCCCAAATATCATAATCCAATAGCCCAAATCAACAATCATAAACGAGCTCCAACCAGTGTTTATTTGTACTTTTCGTAGTTAGTATTTAATCTTATTATAATATCTACGTGTTTTATAAAATTAAAAGTTTCATAAATACAAAATTTAGAGAGGTTAGTAATACGTAACTTTGTCCTAATCAATAGAAATGTTGTTTCCGATATAACCACATAAAAAAGAAAAAAAAAAGAGCATATACATATTTAAATAATAAAATAATACTAATTAAAATATACATGAAAGATAATATTAATATTAAAAAATAAAATATAAAAATAAGTAAATCAAACAATTAATATAGAAAAAATTAATAAAAAATTAAAGACAAGTAAATAAATATATCAAATAAGTCATTACAAGAAAACAAAATTTAAGCTAAGTAATAAAATGTTTAGACTAAATAATTAAGAGAAAAATAGTATATATTAAATGTTTATGATACATTCCGAATATAAAATTTGAAAGAAAATGTTTAAAAAACTTATGAAAAAGATAATGATCTTTTTATGTGAGATTCTTTATTTGTATCATAGGAAAGTTTTATATTGAAGGTTATGTTCTCAATAAATTTCAAAAGAATCATATCTTTTTTTATTACTTCTTTCAGATATTTCTTAAGCCTTGTTTTTTTAGTCTTAAAGTATAATTTTATTTTATCTTTTTATTGGAGCGTCAAGATATCACTTCTTAACATGTTTTAAGTACATGTCTATCTTAATTTTTCACTAATAATTTTCCCTTTTACAAAAATTAAAGATATATAAAATTATGAAATTCCATTTATTTTGTGAGTTTGCAATAAAACAACTAATTGTAAGGTTTTAGATTCGAATTGCACTTATAAAATTGTTAATTTGTGAAATATTGTATAATCACAATAATTTGTGTGATGGGCACTCAAATTATAACATATAGGTTTCGTTTAGATTGGAAGATTCTAAAATTTATAAATTTTGTTAAATTAAAATATTTTAAATAAATAAATTGTGAAATAAATAAAATAAAATAAAATTTAATGTATCTTCATAATGAATATAGAGTTATGAGAATATTTGGAATATTATGAATTTATTAAGAATAATTTTAGAACAATTTTTTTTTACAATCTCTCGTTCGTAAAAAATGAAAGATTTTGGATTTTTTAATTGTAAATTTTAAAAAAATGAAAGATTATTAAAGGTGAAGGTTTTTAAAAAATAAATAAATTTAACTTTCTCTCTTCCAAAAACTTTCGATCCAAACGAGACTGTAAAAATGTTACTATTATAAATAAATAACTAAACAAGTACTCTATAATTGCTAATAAGAGATGACTCTGTGCATACTCAAAACATAGCAAATGAAATGACTTAAATGGTTGGACTTTGAACTTAGGTTAGGTTCAATTGGGCTTTGGGCTGCCCAAATCCGATTGAGCTCCCAAACTCGAGTCCAACATAACTCTTAATTAAATGACTTAAATGATTTGATAGATAATTGATTAAAAAAAACTTGATTGATGAACTATTATTTAATTTAAATAGTTGTATGTAATATGCACCAAAATATATATTTTTATTAAAAAATAATATTTTTTAAAACCGGACAAGAAGTTAAACCAAATGGTAAAATGTTTAATGTTTAAAAGGTTTAACTGGTATTGAACCGTCGTAAAATTGGCTAAAAATTTAATAAAATTAAAATTTTTAAAATAGGATTAAAGGAGATTGTCGAAGAATTTGAAGTTTAATTAAAAAGTAAAAAATATATAATTTATTTTAGTTTATAAGAATTTATTAATTAATAAGAATTTATTTTATTAATTAATAAACTAATCAATTTTAATAAAAAAGAATTATTAATTATTGTTAAAAATAAAAAGTGGGCCAACAAATACTTAGGCTATATTAAGATTCACCAGGCTCAAATATATTAGCCCACTATTACAAGTACTATCGAAAACTTCAAAAGGCATTTCACTTTCTTTTAGTTTTAAAGGTACAAAAACATCCAATATTTAATCAAATTAACTAATATACACCCAAATTAATAATACATTAGAGAGTGGTTCACTTACAGAGAACAGGTGGGTCGTTACGAGTGAAAAAGGTATAAAAATTAATGGTGTGAGGTTGTGAGAATCAACGGTTAGGTGATTAAATAACCAGTTTGTCAACGAACAGACTTATATATATAAACTTTGATTTAGACATATAACTTAGTACACTACCGTGTAATTAAGACATTAGTATTTGTTTGCCTTAGCTCTTAAGCACTTTGAATGTCTGTCATCATGTCATGCGCTCTCTCAAGTCTAATGTTTTAAAAACTATACCAAAAAAATATTTAATTAGTATTAGACCGTCATAAAATATGTTAAAATAAAATTAAAATTTTTGAAATAATATTAAAGGAGACTATCATTAATTTCTAGTTATATTAAAAAGGGAGACTGCTAAATAAAAATTAATTAGTTTATTTTAATTTATAAAAATATATTATTTTACGAAAATCAACCGATTAATTAATAAATTGATCTATTTTTAATAATAAGAATTAATAAAGTAAATTGAACAAAAAAGTTATCTAATGCAAGGTTTTTATAGACGAATCACTCGAATTGGTTTGAATTTTTAATCAGAACTACTAACTTGTATGATTCAAAGAAAAAATAGTGTGATTATTAGGTTTGACAATGAGCAGGTTTGAGGCATTCGACTCAAGATCGAGCCCAAAAAGGTTTGAGCAACCCAAAGCTTGACTTAAAGCCCACTTTTTTTTTACATTTAAAAATAAAATGTTTTCGTTTTACTCAAAACGGCATCACTTTCCCAAGTCCAACTCAACCCTAATCCCTAAAATTAAAAAAAAAATCTTAACCCTGCCCGACCTAAAGTCAACGGAATTAACTATTATCCTTAATCATTATCACTAGATGGGTTAGTCATTCTCTTCTAAGTTTCGTTTAACAAATTTTAAGAGTTTAAGGCCTGTTTGTTTAAGCTGATAGCTGATGGCTGATTGTGAAAAGCTACCCTTGATAACTTATTGAATCAGGAGCTGTTTGGGGCTTGAACAGCTATCAGTAACTGTTTGATGCCTTTTACCAAACACCTAGTAGTTGAATCAGGAGCTGATTGGGCCTATCAGCTACCCCAATCAGCTCAACCAAACACCCTCTAAATTGAGATTTGGGTTATATATATAACAGTACGAATAATTATGAAAAATGCATGTATTGGTAATAAAAAGTGATAACAATTTGAAGCATGATTATACAAAAACAAATAACAATAACAATATCTAATAAAAATTTGATTCCTACGCAGAGTTTCAGAAAGAACAGTAACCGTAACTTTATCCATAATTAATAGAGACATAATTATGACAAATAATTGCTATAATTACAAAGTTATAGACATAATTACAAGAAAATAAAAGTGCAATTACAATGAATTACAATTAAGTATAATAATAAATTGAAAGTGTCTAATATGCAAATTGAGTCTAATTTTTAATACTAATAAAACTTAAGTCGAAAATAAAATACGCATTTTATCGAACTGAATCAAATCAAATTGATTCGATCGCTTAAATTTTGACGTGGAACATCTAGTGGACGATTTCTTGGAACAAGTTGATCGAATAAAACTAAAGAGAAAATGTAGAAATTATACCTAAAGGGAATCCCTAATTTTCGGAGGCCATAACTTTTCGTACAAAAGTTAGAATTGTTCTTATATTATATTTTTTTAACATTATTAATAAAATTACTTATTTGTGACTTGAAGATTGTATATTTGAGTCATAAAAATAATCTTTTTGTAAAAAATATAAAATAAAAATTATATATAATTAATGTTCTTCATCCAATCCTCGCAAAATAATAAAATTGAATTTATTGTATTGTATGTTAGATTGTAGCGTATTTTTGGAACCTTTCTTGATTCAAAATTTCATTGTTTTAGCAGCTATCCGGAATTAAAAGTTTTACGCGCATAAGTTTCTTACTTGATTTTTATTTTCTATTTTCTTTTAGACTAAACTTGCTCTGTCAAACATATAAATAGCCTCCAAAATATTCATTAAACATTTTATTAATAATAGTCTTATATTATGTTAATTTTAAGCTTTATTCACGAGTAAATTATCGTATTTTTTTAATTAAAGGTATTGTTTAGTTGTTATTCATTTCTTCTAACGTCAAAATCCAAACTCAATTCAAAGTTTGATTGATCTAAATTATTTGAATAAAACCTAATTTGAGCATTATGACTATTGACTATTAGAAACTAAACATTAGTATGATATTCTTCACTTTAAGCCTAAGTTCTTGTGGTTTTGTTCTTTGGATTTATCCAAAAGACCTTAAACTAATGAAGTACCTAACCCCTACGTATATACTCATGATCTTTCTCATCTCTAGTAAATATGGGACTTTTGTTGCATTCCAACAATTCTCCCCTTAAATAAATGACCATATCTCTTTGGATATTTTTATCGGGCCTCTCCTCAAACGATCATTCATCCATCTTGCTCCATCGAAGAAAGCCAACTCGAGAACCTCACCATGATCCACCAATCGTGAGTACTGCGCATCATCGGAGCCCGCTACTTTTACTCGACAATCTAAGGTCTCCCGCTTTCTTTCGACATTCAGAAGATTTTCTTGGCTAAATTTGGACGTGGTGGTCTGATACCACTTCTTAGGACTATTGACTACTGGAAACTTCACATTAGTATGATATTGTTCACTTTAAACCTAAGTCTTCATGAATTTACTCTTGGGTTCTACCTAAAAGGCCTCAAGTTAATGGAGTACTTAGTTATACTTATATATCCATAAATTTTTTCATTTTTAACCAATATACGAATTTGGTTGCATCTGAACATTGAGAACCCTAATATCAATCATAAGTTGAGAATTGCAATTTAAAATCTCGACAAATTGCAAATCTTCTGGGGTCCCAATTGAAGTTGACAAACAAAACAGAAGTCCTAACCTGCTCTCGCAGCCATGGCCCAGCTTTCACCAAATGAATTTCCTATTTTGGCTTCTCTGGTGCAGAGTCAATCCTACAAATTGTGGGAATCTAAACCTACTTCAAAAGGTTTTTCTTGGTGGTTATTTGTCACTTTCATGGACTCTTATCTGAAGATTCTTTTACACTGCACATGTTTGCGAACTACTTCCTACGCGCTGCTAACCAATATGTGCATTTCTACAAAACTTACCTGAATAAGTTTTGTGTTATAAAAATAATTCTTTGTATTAAGCCAATTATTACAAATTTTCTCCTATTTTTTTAAACTAACTTAATCCTTATTGTTATCTATAATATCACGTTATACTTTATCATTTTCAAAATAGTACCTTAAATATTAACTAAGTTAAGTCATTTTGTAGCTTTTAGTATATAAGTTATAAATTTAGCTTATGTCATGTTACAATTAGAACATTTGAACCTATCAAGTACTTAATATTTTAATAGCGTTATGGTACAATGAATATAAAAATGACGTATGTTTTATTTAATTTCTTAAAACGACGTAGTTTTAGTTTAATAAACTTACTTTTTTGGGGTATATTTGGATGGTAACGAAGAGGCGAAGGGTCAGGCTTCCACTAGAAAGTACTGTCCTTCAAGAAGCACGAGGCATTGGTTAAAGTTTGCAGAAAGCTAGTCATGATAGCAATTTCGCGATTAAACATTGAAAGGGTAAGAGAGCTAAAGGCACTTTGAAGCAAAGTTGACTCTGGGTCTGACATTTGTAGCAATGAATGTGTAATTTTAATTATTGTATCTTTTAAAAAAGGTTGCTTAACTTGGGCAACAGGACATGCATGCTCGAACTGATGTCATTATGAATATTTAAAAAAACCGGCGTGAAAATTAAATTTAAAATTTTTAATTAATCTTGAATCATTATGAAATAGTTAAAAATTGAATAATTTTAAATATGACTAAAAAGACTGTAATTACTTAATTGAAAAATAAGACCGTTAAATAAAATTTTATTTATTTATTTATCAAATTATATTAATTATAAATAACAAAGTCATTAAAATAAATTAATTTAAAAAATTTATAATTAAATGGTTTTTTAATCATTAGTCATAATAAATAAGAGTTCGGGGTGAAAAATTAGTAGTTGTTGACATTTTAGAGACCAAATACAGGCCTACTTAAAATAGAGTTCGGTGGGAGAAATGTTAGAAAATAAAAATCCTTTTTGGGATAATTATTCTAAAATTTAAGAATGCGTAAAATTTTGTTAATTACATATTTTGAATAATTTATTGAATTATATTCAATAATAAATTAAACTTATGTAATTAATAATAAATTCCAATTAAAAACAAGTTATATCTTTAATATGAACACTTTAATTTTTTAAAAATTATGAATTTTATCGATAATACTCATGTGAGTATAAATTAATTTCTAGAGACAGTCATTGGTCGAACCACTCAAAACGATTACGTATTGGTTTAATTTTTTTTAAGATGACGTAATTTAAATTTAATTTTTTTAATTAAGATAATGTTAGAAAGAGATTGGTCAACCCCAATTGGAACCCGACCATCCAATTAGCTAGACATTGTCCTTTGATTTTAGATTAGGCCAAGTTGGAATTGCCAACTGTACCAATATGAATGTTACAACTTCTGGTTAAATGAAAATACTTATAAAATAGCAACATGACATCTCTCATAAGTTGCTCTGCCTAACTTTATTTATGCAAAAATTCTGTCCTTATAACAACCACTCATACCTTTTGTCTCTTATAATAAGGGAAAGGATCGTTTGCAATGTATAATATTATGTCTCGAATTAATTATTAATGATTTCAAAACTGAATTGATTTGACCGGTTTAACCTAAAAATATTGATCTAGTTAATTTTTAATTCAATTTTTTATCCCTTTTATTCAATTTATTTTAACAATTATTGTTGTTAAAAACTGACTAATTTATTAAATAATTAGTCAATTTTCATAAAACGTCTAATTTTTATAAATCAATTAATTTTTATTTAACGATCATCTTTTGAAATTAAAACTACAAATTTTTTTACAAATACGGATAGTTTTTTTAATTATATTTTTAATTATTTAATTTTATTAAATCTTTAATTAATTTTATAATGGTCTAATATCGGTTAAATTTTTTAAATTTTAAATCTCTTAAATTTTAAATATTGAGTTCATAACTATACAAAAGCCTGGTAGAGTACAAAGTGGCTGAGTTTCCTGTCCGTAGCTCAACTTGTTTTTTATATTTCACTTGGTACGTCATTATCTCTAACATGGACAAAACACAAAGTCTTGCCTTCTCTACATTTTGAATAGGACATGTAAATGGCCGATTTTTCAATTAAAACCAATATTTTAAAAATTAGATTGAAAATTAAACTGATAAAATAAGATGTTTAAGGTGGTATTTGACTGTCACAAAATCGTTTAAATATGGAATAAAATTGTAGAATTTGAAATATTATATAGGAATTAAAAGTTTAATTAAAAATTTGTTAAATAAAAATTAATTAGTTAATTTTGATTTATAATTAATAAAAAATGATCAATTAATTTATTTTTAATAATAAAATTTATTAAAATACTTTTAAAAAAGTTAAAAATTAAATCAAAAATTTAAACGATTCAATATTTTAAGATAAATTAATTATAAAAAAATTAATTGACCATTTTTCGAATCGGTTTAATTTTTTAATTATTAAAGAACTTTCAACCATAAAACTACAGTTAATAGGTTGTTCGGTTTTGTCTAGTTCTTAACTTAGTTGATTTTGTTCTCCTAGGTGTATCTATGCTTATAGTAACTGAAATATGTACCTTTAGGACTAAAAATGCCGCCGCCAAATACTCTTTTTTTTGTTTTTAAAATCTCAAATGTTTGACTTATTTACAATAAATTTCGTGTTATTTTAAATTTTTATTAGAATTTTTAAATTTAAAAACTATTATTTACTCTTTTAAATTTTATTTTTAGTTTATTGTTAAAAAATTTAATAAAAATATTAAAAAATATCATTGTTTGAATTTATTAAGTGTTAGTGACATATTTCTTATGATTGTACCACGAAATACACAATATCATTTGTTATTATCAAACCACACAATATCTTATGGAAAAACAAAAAAAAAGGTATTTATCAAAAGATTATCCGTAGATTAAAAAATATTAGAAATTTTCTTATATTTTTAAAATTATCAAAACAATCATTCTGATTTTAAGTTTATCCGAATCACTAGCACACAGCCTTATACTTAATTAGGAGAGAGATTATTTTTAAATAACCAAGGATAAAATGATAATAATAATAATATAGTTAAATAGGAAAAAACTTAGGCTAAATTCCTAATAAGTAAGCCAAATTTAATTAACTCAATTAATTTAAATTATTAATTTAGGTCCAATTTAATTAATTTGAGTTGATTATAAGACCTAATTTAAGTTATTATATTAATGATATTTGACTATTTTACATCTGATATTCATACTATATGCAATTTATCATTATTTGTTAAACAGAGATTGAGAGAAATAGTTTTCCGGAAAATTTAAAATTATTATTTTTATGATAAAAGATTTTTTTAAATATTTATTAAACGTATCCATTTATCAATGACTAATTTGTTTACAATACCATACAACATCCGGTGAACTTAATCAATTTATACGGTCCTGTATTTGCGTACAAGTGAAATAATAACGATTTCTTATAAATAAAGAATATAATATTTTTTTGTAATTATCTATTCTTGATACAAATATGACGAATATAAATTAAATTAATAATTTATTAAGAATAAATAAATAAGATATTTATTGTGTTATTTTTATTATACTATATTAAGCATTAACAACTAATAAAATTGAAATTAAAAATCACAATAAAATGACTCAAGATTTTCTAACTCGATATTAACAAAAAAAAAAAAAAGGGAAGACCAAAAGGAAAAAAGAGAAAAGTGCAGGTAACCCACTTCGCCACACATACCTGCCTTCACGAGGCATCCAAAGAACGGCAAAGAAAAGCACTTTCAGTTTCAGTCGTGTAAACAGAGTACATACACCTCAAGACTTCTTCTCTCTTCCTCTTTGTTACTTTCTACCATCCTTTTTCTCTCTTCTTCAATCGATCGATCGATCTTTACACTGATAAAAGTTTCGGGTTCGATTCCATTCTCTACGAATCCCCGAAACCAAGATAAGAATAATTTGTTAGTGACTGAAATTGATGGATAACAACACACCAATTCACCAACAAAAACAACCTCAAATCTCGGAGATGTTCCAGAAATTTGCTCTCGCTTTCAAGACCAAAACTTTCGAGTTCTTCGCGGAGGAGACAACCGCCGCCGATGACGCCGTCGACATCGACGGCTTCTCTCTCCTCGACTCCGCCGAAGATTTCATTCCCGACCAGAAAGTTATTATCCTCAAACCCGACCAACCCACGAACGAAAAGTCTGTCGACCCTTCTTACAATTTTCTTCAAGAAGGGTCCCATCAGACATCGATCGCGAAGTTCAAGGAACCAACCCAACTCAAATCACTAAATGCCCAGTTGGTCCACACTTTGATTTCTTCGATTTTTGCTACTGTTTCTTCGTTTCAAGCTTCATACTTGCAGCTTCAGACCGCTCATGTGCCTTTCAACGAGGAAAGTATAAAGTCGGCTGACGAAGCTTTAGTTTGGCATCTGCAGAAATTGTCGGACTTCAAGAGATTTTATAAAGATATGCGTTGGAATAATGAATCTGTCGCGGACTTCTCTGTTGGATCTTGCTTAGAAGCTCAAGTACAAGAGAATCAAAGCATGCTAAGAGTTTTGGGGACTATCTCGGATCGTTTGCAAGCAGAAATTGATCAAAAGGATAACGAAGTTTCTGTTTTGAGAAAAACATTAGGTGATGTGCTCAAGTCAAATTCGAAGCTTTCAATAAGATTGTCGCGTCATTTGAAGTTGAATTCGTCTTCTGAGGTTATTCTTTCCGTTAAAGTTTTTGAGTCTACATTGAATGACACTTGTAGAACAACACATAAGTTCACTAAAGTTTTGATTCATTTGATGAGAAAAGCTGGTTGGGATTTGGATTTGGCTGCCAATTCAGTTCATTGTAATATTGACTATGCGAAGAAAGGTCATAAGCAGTACTCGTTCCTATCATATGTTTGTTTGGGTATATTTCGAGGTTTTGATTTGAAAGATTTTGGGTTGGCTGAGAGTGAGACTGAAATTCAATGTAATGGACATGTAGGAAACTCAACGAAGAGATTACTTGAGCATGTATCCAGCAACCCTCTCGAATTGCTAAGTAGGGAACCAAGCTGTGAATTTTCAAGATTTTGTGAAAAGAAGTATCAAGAGCTTATACATCCAACATTGGAATCGTCAATTTTCAGCAATTTCGATCCGAATGAAGTTGTGTTGAGTTCATGGAGGTCGCTGAGTGTTTTCTACGAGTCATTTGTGAACATGGCTAGTTCTGTATGGACGCTTCACAAGCTGGCATTTTCTTTTGATCCCGTTGTTGAGATTTTTCGAGTGGAAAGAGGGGTTGATTTTTCTATGGTTTATATGGAAGATGTTACGAGACGGTATACTTCGCCTGCTATATCGAACTTGAAGGTTGGCTTCACTGTAACTCCAGGCTTTCGAATCGGGAGGACAGTGATTCAGTCTCAGGTTTACTTGAGTGGATTGAAGTCTAAAGAGTAATTATTCATGTATGAACTGTATAAAAGTAGGACAAAACAAATTTACTTGTGGATTTGATTTGCCTTCTGCACAACCACTCTTGAATTGCAGGGCAGCAATGGTGAGACTGAAATTTGAAGTACATGTGCTTCCACATGGTTCTGAGAGTTAAGGTTGCGGATTGAACGCAAATCCCGATCTGCATCGAAAACCAAATCCATGTCGCCGTTGAACGTTAAGGTTGCCGATAAGCCTGCTCAACTGATAACATGGAAGTGACTGCCATGTCCAACTATTGGCTTGTGAAGTTTGATTCATACTAACACCCTTTATTTGTTTCTCTCATCTTCACTCATTCCAAGTTATGTATAAAAAGATTTGTAAATTTTACTCTGTCATTGCTCTTTTAGGTCAGATTTGATAGCTCTAAGAGCACATTACTAGAATTGTATATCAACTGTAACTTTCTGATAAGTAAAGTCTGAGTTTGAGCCAACAATGGTTTGTGTCTAGGATTACTGCTAAGTGGGTTTGCCTCTGGTTCAAGTGAATCCATTTCTAGTATGAGTTGCAAGTTCGGATTGGTTGCATTTTAGATTTCAAAAGCTATATGTGCACATAACAAGAACTTGTTATTCCTTCTCTTGGATGGTCTAAACACACAAGAACTAAGCAATGTCTCGACCAGAAGAAGAAAGAGATCCTCTACCTTGCCCTTCATGGGCCTCCTAATTACAGTTTATTTAATTGGAAAATAGTTGTTGGACTACAAGTCCATATAACTTGGAAAGTCGAAACCAATTATGTTTTAGACCACTCAAAACAAAAACCAGCAAAAACGACGCCGTGCACACTCACCAATTCGCTTAACACGTCAAGGATGCGTGCACACTAGTTGATTCGCTTCACACCAGATACCTGCGTTAAGGAGTGAAACGACGCAGTGCCCGCTTATTGATTCGCTGTCACACCGGAAAATAGATATTTGAGGAGAAACCACGTCGTGCACACTGGTTGATTCTTTTCACACCGGGGGTATACGTTCAGGAGAGAAACGACACCGTTTGAAACTGAACCAATTTGAACCACCGACTCAAAGGAGTAAGTAAGCACAGAGTTGCCACGTGGACAATATGTGGGGCTAAAGAGGCAGGCAACGTTTGTTTTGTGTGTGTGTTAGTTCTTGAGCAAAACATATGAACTCGTGGGATGTGCTAGTGGTACCGAGGGAACGAAGAAGACAACAAAATTTGCCAAATACGAATTATACATTTTCAGTTACATAATTAATGCTGAGTTTTTTTCTTGTCATAAATAAATTTCTACTCACACTCACATCTGCTAGATTCTCACTAGTGCTTTCCTTTAAAAGAACAGTAGAAGAAGGACCATCTCAATCACTCACACGCGCAGAAAGAAAAGAAAAAGTTTAAGCTGCAGAACTCAGAAGCACTGTTTGGTAATCACACTCTTTTCTTTCTTTTATGATCACTGCATATTTGAGGTTGATTTTGGTGTTTGTTCTTGTTTCTATGTAAACTTGGACTTATTATCATCTCTCAACTATGATTTAGTGTGAATTATGATGGGTAAAACCCAGATTTCAATTTTTTTTTTCAATGTTCTTCTTCTCTCGGATAAGTTTTTAGTTTTTATAATTAGTTCTTGAAGGTTATTCTTTTATGATTAAAGGAATGCAGTTCGAGTCACGGAAACAACTTCTTTATATAAAAATTGCATACAATTGATGTCCCTCGCCCGACCCTAACAAAACGAAGAAACTGAATTTATTGTATTTTTTTAAGAGGGAAATGATCTAAACCCGAAAGATCTTAGAGATGCAAGAGCTTAAATAGATCAATAGATATCTCTTTTTCCTTTATGATGATTTCATAGTCTTTACCTACACATGTTCTTAAAAGATGAATAGTGTGGTTCTTGATTTAGTGCTTCTTAACATATTTTACAAGTTATAGATCTTTGCTGTAGAGTAGTTTTAATGTGATAAGGTTGATAGATCTATTGTGGTTAAGTAATAGATTATGCAATAGATATTTTAACTTTTTTCTTAACAAATTTGATAAAATTATCAAAAGTTTAATTTACTGCTACTTTTTTTCGCGCGAAAGAGTTTAAATTTTTGTTAATTAGTTTTTATTATATTTTATAGATTTTGCTTATATAATTGGTAAGATTTTAGTTGTGACTGCTATAGTTATGACGGTTTTTGTAGTTGATTTATGGAGAATCTGTTTTAAATAAATATTAAAATGTGTAATGAAAGAAATAGTAAACAAATATAATGCATATAGTTTACTAATCTCTTAATTTATAGATAGATTATTTTATAGTTTTTCGTGATAAATTCAATTAAATTAAGAACAAATTCAAATTATTTTATGGAATTGTTCCCATTAAATTATGTTATCCTAACTAAAGCAAGTTAATTATTTATATTTTTATAATTTTTCATAAGGGTTATAATTTTTCATAAAGGCAATAAATATAACTATTATAAAATCCAATTCGAGTGATATTAGGAATGTTAAATTATAAATACTTTAGTTTTAATAAATTGATGCTGCATTAGCTATCATGGTTGTGTAAACATTATAAAATATTATTAAAAGTATATAAAATATTATTACTTAAAACTAATGTTGTTGATGCATTGTTCTAGTAATTAATCTTGTTGTGTTTGCATCTTTATTTCTTTTCAATATATCAATTTTAGTTAGATGTAAAGCTTCTTCTTTAGTGTATGTTTAATTTCCCAACATATTTATAGGAATAATTTGTGTTGTAATTGACCGATTATTGATTATTAAATTTAAATAAGAAATTCTTACTTTAAAAAGTTATTTTAGTACAATTTTATGTTAATTTTTATTAAAATTTCCCAAATTAAATATTTTTTCATTAAAAATATACTCATCTTAACGAGCTTTTGTTGAATTTCATTGTATTTACTGATCCAATTTTATATTGAATAGTATGTATGAGCATTAGTAGAATGAAATTTCTCATTGATCTCACTCCTCTCTTTTTTTTGCTTTAATTTCTCAGATTATTATTTAATAATTCAAAATGGTCAAACGCAAGTACGAAAAGGCTAAGATTGCCTCTAGCTCTGAGAATACGAAACAAATGAACTCTGATGAAATTCCATATCTCCCTGAAGCTGTCATCTTCAACATACTCATTATGATCCCAGCCCATTTTCTAGGCTCCATGAGACTGGTTTGCAAGCTCTGGGCTGATCTCATCAAGCAACCCTTCTTTGCCTTGTTACATCACCAACAAGCAAGACCTGGTCTTTTCGTTCAAAACAAACAATTCCCATACACTGCTCGATTCTTAGAGCCGAGAAGAGATGGGGAATTTGACGTAATTTACATGGCTCCTCAGTATCCAGGACTAATGTTCAGTAGCATTAAAGGGTTATCATTGCTCAATGATCCTCGCAACAAGCTCATATACGCAATTAATCCGTTCACCATGCAAGGTGTTAAAGTTCATCAACCGGTTATATGCCCAAGTAGAGACCATTCTAGTTGTGGACTTGTGTACAAAAATGGCGTATACACGTTGGTCTGGGGTTTCCAGGACGCAGACTTGGCTGCTAATTTCTGCGTTTTGAGACTTGGGATCGATGAAGATTGGAGGAAGATGGAGACTACAATTCCATATTATGGAATATACATGCAAACCCATCCTATCTCCACTGGAGGAGGCTTTCTGTGTTGGGCCATGGCTCGACAGAGAGATACAGTAATCATGGACACCAACGACCAAAGTGTTCATATCTTACGTATCCCTCGTGGACGAGCGACTCCATTGGCGTTCCTGAAGAAAGGAGAGAACCTCTGCACAGTCACAGAGAATCTTGCTGTTTATTTGATCCACATCTTGAAGGACGTTCGCAGAGGAAAATGGATTCGTTACCACAGGTTTGATTTTGCTCGTACAAGAGAATTCATGTTCACAGCATACTTGAAGTTCATTGGGTGGACAAGCGATGAGCAAGAACTGATCATGTTAGCTTGCAAGGCAAATGATACTTTGACTTGTCTTGCTTATAACATCAAGACCCGAAAGATTCGATGTGTTGATGGGTATATGAACTCAGGTGACAACGTGCAAGTTCATGCCAATACACTCATCTCGTCCAGTTATGGGTGACAGAGTTTTTTTATATATATACTTCTTCGCTTGTTAATTTCAAGCACTGATTGCTTCATTCAATCTAGCCCACAGATATCCTGATAATTAAGGTTTAGTTATGGATGTTATGTTCAACTTTTGATTCTTCGTACATATGAATTATATGGTTCTTGTCCTTGTTCTTGGCTACCATAGCCAGACCTTGAACATTGCGACTGAGAGATGGTCCCTAGAAAGTTGGATGGCCCAGACTCCTGAATATTTAGAACATCATTGACATGGAATGTCTTGCACTTCATGACTAGAAACATTAACTTGTTCAGAAGTTGGAACATCCAACATGTGCACTTTACTGCGTGTCTTTGTAATCAACTTTTGAGACATTAAATTTGATGCTCAATTTTTTTTTGCAAGAAAGACAATAGAAAATAGGTCATGAGCTTGGTATATATCTATAACAATTTTGAACTTATGAAAATGTTATATCATAGTATTGTACTTATAAGTTAGCATGAAGTTAAATTTTAATGGTAATGAATAAATTATAAATGTTTTAGCTTTAAGCTACATCCATTTACTTAATTATTGTAAAAATTGATTAAGAGCTTAATTTGGTGTATGGTTGGTAGAGTTGAATACATCTCAGATTTCCAAAGTTTGAGATTAAATTCGAAATAAAATTTTAAAGTTAAACTCGAGTCTGGTTAAATCTTATTAAACTCGAGTCTCGTTAAATCTTACTTGATTTGTTTGTTTCGAAAAAATTCAATGTGAACTCAAAAAATTTTTGTCAAAATTGATCGTACTAAAATTTTTATTAATCTCAAATTGAGTTATGACCGAAATTGGAAATAAGTTAGCGACTTGTTACAAATTTGGACTAATTTATCATTCCTAATTTGGTGTAACAATGTTTGGACGCTTGTTCCTGGCCTACAGTTGAAATTTCTCCTATCTTTTTTTCTTTTTTGGATACTAAGTCTAAAGAGATATCAATTATTGATAAGTTAAGCATTAGTTCTTCTTGCTTGTTCATGGTTACCGAATGGCCTTCTTTTCCTTGTTATTTGTTTTTGCTTTTAAAATCAAAGGATGAATAAATCAATCAAATCTCCAAGATGCTTGTGAAAGCTAATTGACAAGAATGATTATCAAGATTAAGCAAAGGAATAGGAACTTGAAAATCAAAGGAAATAGAATGATGAATCTAGGACACAAGAAGATCGACATTAAAATTAAAACTAAACTATAGGGTTGGATTAGGGAGTGAAAAATACTATAATCTATATATTCATACAAAAGCTCTTCTACTTTTACTCCAAATAATTGTCGATTGGAGAAGAATTCCAATCAAATTTGATTTTATATACTCATGGTAAATTTATATTCGTCAAGTATATTCAATTTATTTATTAAATACATTAATATATTATCATTAAAAACAATCTCTTTATTAGTTAGGAATAAAAATGTTGTTGTACTAATATATTATTCAATTTATTTATTAGATACACTAATATTTAAATGGGTTTTCATATATAACAACATACTCTTAAGTTTATACACAAAGAAAAAAGAAATTTATGATTAGAATAATAACTATAAATAGTCATCAATACAATATTATATAAGTAGTAAAAGAATAATATTTTTAATAAATATTAATTTTGTGTGTAGAAAAATTAAGTAATTTGATGTTAGAGTAGGGATCAATATCATTAGTACTATTGATTAGAAGACTTTTGATTTCTGATGGTTTCAAGGAGATTAGCAGTTCGAGGACTCTCGTGATCTGAAGCTATCACCACTCTAGACATCACAGCCCTCTCCTAGACCATCAGAAGCATAAAACTAAAGCAAACCCATAGTATATATAACATGTAGTCTTGAAGCTTCAAACAAACAGTACAGTAATAACAGCGAATTTAAAGAGCGAAGAAGAAGATGAAGAAGAAAAGAGAAAGTAGAGCATATAAACCCTAACAGTACGGCTCCATAATTAGTATGGAATGACACCAACATTGGCAGGAGCGAAACACCCGTCTTTCATGAGCACATCATCTCCTTCCTGAAAAGAGCAGATTATGTACAGTTTAGATATGGGACTGTAAAGGGTCTGAGAAAATAAGCATAAGTTTCACAAATTAGGGTTTTTCAATTACCTGTTGACGAAGGTTGGGTTTCTTCACGGGTTGATCAGGCATGAGTCCGAAGTGGATGTGAGGGAAATGGGCCCACTGTGAGAAACAAACAAATGAATCACAAAATCGAGATTCAAGAAACGTAAAAAAAATAAATCTAAGTGAATCTTGGGAAGCTATGTGGATTCCTAGGCAGTGAGCAAACAATGGAGGAGTTTCCTAGGATCTCACATTCTTTGCAGCTGCACTAAAAGCCTCTCTGTGGCTTATATCAGGGTTTCCAGCTTTGATGCGTTGGATCTCGTCCCTGCACATCAAAATTCAACATTTACAAACGTCAAGATCTTTGAAATGCATTTGATGCTTCACAGGCATTCACAAGTTCTTCACTTGGATTAGATTAACTTAAATTATTCTTCATAAAACAGTGGTTTCAGTGGTTTTTGAGCTGAAGATTACTTACTTGATAAAGCGGTTGTAAGCAGATGGGACTCTCTGTCTTTTCTCTGGAGCTGGACATGGAACGCACAGACATAACAAAGACAATAACAAAGACAAACAAACGGACAGAAACGTTAAATCATTTGGCTGACTTTGTAAAGGATTTCTGTTTTTTTCTGGTTTATCTCTCCTTCCCTCTCTAGCTCTCTCTCTCTCTCCATCATTGCTTCATCATAATCATTTCAAGAGATATCTATCTATCAATTCATGGGTATCGCCCATATCTATAGTTCCGGGGTAGAAAAAGGAAATAATCCCACTTCTATTCTCTCTCCAGAGAGGACAGATATGCATTTAGACAGAAAATTTTGAAGCAGAAACAGTTTTTGCATGATGAGATAACACATGCATGACAAGAATAGGATAACTAATTTGAGTATAAGATATAACATCTTTTCCAGCTTCCTCTTTGTGGATTGGAACTACTGGTGCACTTAGGGTGTGCGTGTGCCTATGGAGCCAAAAAATTATGAAACTTATACTTGGGTATAGATCTGGTGTAGGGTTTCTGTAGCACTTTATAAATGGGGAAATAACATGGGAAGAAGGCCAAGCATCACACGAGTGTCCTAAAGATTCTTGCTACTTGAAAACCAACCAAGAACTCTGTGGAGACTGTTGACTGTTGAGTAGTGTAAAAGTTCTAACTGGCTTTCCATCAATGTTTAGTGGTTCACGAAAGCTAAAGTGCAAAAGTGTTTGACAAAGTCTCGCGTCACCCACTAAGAAAGCTCATCGACCAAAAACGTGTTGGAGTTGCCACTGAAACAAGTAACAGACCAGAGCACATTACTAAAGAAAAACACATAAAGGTGAAGGAGAATCTCACGTCTGTTGACCGCTGGTGGTTTTGGGATCTCTTCCACTCCACCGCGAACTTGCATAACAGACTCGTTTGGGTTAACTTGGTTCATCAGCAAATTTGATGGTGCTGTGCTTCGAATTTCCTCCTATAACCAACGAGAACAAAGAATTACTACGAGCTTGTGTTAGAAACTCAAAGTACTACAAGTCCACAACAAGAAATTTGTGCCAGAAACATTGTTGCTAGATGGTCATAATGATATTACTTCATTGCTTCAAATATCGTAAGCCCTATTTGCAGAAATATGTTGATCAACAATCTAAGAACGTGGTTTTGTACGAAACCCTATGCTTTCGTTATACCAGGAGATTCTGAGGGTTGAAGAAAGCATGGCCAAGTTGAAGCTGGTTAGCTGCAGGAAGAAGCAGACCTCGCATGTTCACTGATAGAAGGTTGGTGCAGTGACCACATCGAACTGTGACAGTCTTGAACAAGCTAGTGCAAGGAACACTCACCTAAAGACACACCATTGAAGAAACAAACAATATCAAAACCCCAAGAAAGCTGTCATTAAAAAAAGACCTAAAAAACAGAAGAAGATAAGGATATTACAAAAGAAAGAAAAGATTAAGGAGCCAGAAAGAGTAAGATAAGAATATTAAAAGAAAGTGAAGAAAAGACAGAGAAGAAAAAGATACCGCTAGGACAGTGTCACAAAAGTTGCAATGGACGTAACAGAGCTGGTCGGAGGGGGACGAGAGGTGGTCCGGTGAAAAGGCAGCTGATGAGGAGGACATGTTTTTTTTTTCCTTCTCTTTTTCACTTTTTTTTTCTTTTCTAGACTTCTGATTGTGATTTGATTGATGGGGATTGGACTGATCAGCGGACGTTTTTGATAGACAGGAAAATCCTCTTCTTGGATCTGATCTTCTTGATTGTTGAGTTGTAACTATAGATATAAAGGAAGAGGTGCGTGTATATGAAGTGTTGAGACAGATAGAGAGAGAGAGAGAGGAAAGAGAATAAAAAGTTGCCACTAATATAGTAGAAAAGATAGAGAACAGAACTATAATGGGCACTTCCCTTCTCTTGAACTTGAATATTTTAAATGGTTTTTTTCTGTTGTTTTTCGCTGTTTATATTTTGTAGTTTTGTTGATGTATCATAAACAGTGACACAGTACTATTTATCCGATAGATAGAGAGATAGAGGGAGAGGGAAGGCGAGTGAGTGTGTGTGTGAGTATGCATTAAAGGGGTCTTGAGGTTAGAGATCAAAGGAAATGAATGGTTGGCATTCCCAATGGATGTGTTATGTTTTGTGTTTATGCATAAAAGAGAGAGAGAGAGAGAGGGAGAGGGAGAGAAAGAGAGAGAGCAGAGGCGGCAGAGGTGGGGGAGAGTGTGGGGATAGAGGAGAAAAGGACGTGTGCATGGGCTTTGCTCATTCACCTGTTGTTTTCACAGTTAAGATGGGCTGTGAAAAATTGAAAAAGCCTTCTCTTTATATATTTCTTTTTAATAAATCTTTTCCTCGATTCTCTACAATTCCATGCTCATTCCAATTTCTAGACCGACCACAAAGAGACTATAAATTCTCTTTTCACCATCATCAATTCATCATGTTTTTCTTCTGTTTTTTTTATATATAAAAGATATAGAGTTGCTTATTTTCAACATTTTTTTAATTTTAAAAAATCTTCTTTATTTTAATTAAAACAATATTAAAATACACACGACATAAATATCACATGTAATTATTTAAATACTATATATTTAACTATTCAATTTAATATGAATTAATTAAACTCGATAATAATTTATTATAACTATATTAAATTATTAATTTAAATCGAGTTTAATTAATTCTAATTACGTCTAAAAGTTAAGTTGAGTTATTAAATTAATAATATTTGATCAGTTCACGTGTGATATTCATACCATGCGTAAATATTTTTGAAAAATTTAAAAAGTATGAATTTTTCAAAAAAAATTCTTAAAAAACAAGAGAAGTTTTTAATAAAATAGTTTTAAGACTAATTTTAGGTAAAATTAGTTTACTCAAGAATTTTAGAAACTTCCAAATTTGTCAAAACAAGAATTTATGCAAAAAAAAATAAAAAAAATTAATTTCCTCTTTTAATTGGTTTTCAAAAAATTAAACGTTTGCCTTTGATAACACTAAAATAAGAATTTTATGATCTAAATCTAATTTATAATTTATAATTTATAATTTACATGTCATACTAAAGTTGCGTGAATAATTGTAAACTACACGAGAACAATCATGATCAATTTAAGTTTTCATTGGAGATCTCCTCATCGTTGTTTCTTATTTACAAGATTTTTAAAAATCACACTTTTTTCTTACTAAAGTCATTTTATTTTTTAATGCAATTCATTAAACAAGTAATGGTCCAATTAGTTTTCC
>JANIMX020000295.1:459346-471234 GCA_024582655.2 Erythroxylum kunthianum | reverse complement strand
AGGAAGAGATAACCCTAATGAAAATACAGGGATTTCAATACAAGGTTCGCGTATCAGGCCAGCACCGGAGTTTTTTGCAGTGAAAAACTCGTATAGGAGTTACCTGGGACGGCCATGGAAGAAATATTCGAGGACGGTGGTTATGGAGACGGACCTAGATGGTTTGATCAATCCAAAGGGATGGACTGAATGGAGAGGAAGTTATGCTCTTTCAACTCTATTCTACGCAGAGTATATGAATACTGGTTTTGGTGCGTCTACTGATAGGAGAGTGAACTGGCAAGGTTTTCATGTGTTGAACTCTCCTGAACAAGCCAGCCCTTTCACAATAGGTAGATTCATACAAGGAGAGTCATGGATTCCAGCGACTGGGGTGCCATTTAAGTTTGGAGTTTAACTATGTACAACTAAGTATATGATCCTACATTGTGATAATGCGTGTGTGTCTCACCTGTGTAGCCTCTGTATCTCAGGTTTTACAATGCTAGAAGTAGGTAAAGTAAACTTTTATTAAGAACTTTACTGCGAATATGCTTCATTCGTCCAATAGCTCAACAATGTTGATATACGCAAATTATTTTGCCTATTGCCATTTAATCTTCATAATTCTTAAAATTTAAGTTTTACTAGTTGAGAATTATATGGATAGGAGTCAAAAGTTGATATACCAACAATAACATTGCAATATAATAATATTATTGTAACTACCAATCATATGTCATACAATCATATAGTTTCTTAGAGAGAGATATATAAATAAAACTGAGTCTAAGTAAATACAATAAAACTTTAACATATATAATTTTTTGAGTTTTTTAATTATTAATTTGAATTTCAAAATTTTTAAAAATTTAATTTTTTAGGTCATTATTGTAAAAGTAAATATTATATTAGTGTAAAACAACAAACTCAGTATCCCCGCTTTGCGAGGGTCAGATGATAGACATCAATTGTACGTAGTTTTTTTATTATATATTTTTTATAAAGAAGTTGTTTCTGTGACTCAAACCTGTGTGTATTTTGTTGTTATTTTTAATGTAGTTTAAAAGAATGGTTGTTTCTAAAAAATTGAAAATTAGAATTAATTTTTGAAAATTTTAAAGATTAAAAATTTGTCTATGATTTCTAATGTAATATAAACATATTAATTATAATTTAATTAAGTATAGTTTTATTAATAAAAGTAATAATAAATTAACATATGACTATAACTTGATTGGTTTTCGAGCCAAATTTTATTTTAAACAATAATAAATTTATTAACCTAATTTTTTTACATAATAGTAGTTATTTTATCCTATCTTATTGTTTCTTATATTGTTAAATAAATGTATTTTTTAACCAGGTAAAAATTATTTGTACCTTGAAGTTAAAATTTTAAGCAATTAATTGAAATGTAAATGTAAAGCTAAAAGAAAAGTTACTTGGCTGTGTAATAACCGCGCCAATAAAAGACGCGCCAGATGTTAAGTTTTAAAACTTTAAAAATCATAAAACTCTTACAAATTACAATATATGCCACAGCATATATATAATCACCAGTCTTCCAGTCCAATCTAGAATCATCAAGGTCCTCTCCTCTCACTTGTTCTCTCTTCCAAGATCTACATCTTCTCTCTCGGTCGTCTACTCTCTGACTCTCTATCTCCGGCAATCTCCGATGAGATTCGTTCCGTTATATTGTTTTCAGTGTAAGATTGAAGTGACAAACAAACTCGTTTCTTTATTTAATTAACAATCAGTATAACTTATACATTCTGTTGTTTGAAATCTACCTAGCACTAGTCGGTGACATCTTTGATTTTAGATGTTCACTACAAATTATGATCAAGGTTTAACAGCAGAGTTAGTATTCTGGAGTTGAAATGATCTTGTTTCTTGTTATTCTTTTAGAGATAAGAGTTTTTGTCGTTTTTGAATTAATTTTAGTTCTGGTTTGCATTGCTATTCAGATCTCATAAATTTATTGATCAAGAGCATATTTGACTTGAAGTTTGTCGTGGTTTTAAAGTCTCTTTTGATTGTTTGTTTAAGTATTCTCAGTGTGATTGTTTGCTTTGCAGGTGTTCAAACTTCAAAGTGCATAGACTGACGCTTCCTCCTGAAGGTGCATTTTTCTGGAGCACACTCAAGTTGTTTGCTGTTTTGAAATAGTTTTTAAAAGGTATACTGGATGGCTTTTATGCTGTATCATGATTTAAGGGGAATACAAACATAAGGATGCAGATCTTAAAAATGTAAAATAAAATATGAGAAAGTGTTTCCACGTCTTAAAGTGGAATTTCTAAGCAGCATAATTGGAAACTGAACGAATTGAATACAGTTTTTGACTTTTATTTTCATTTAATCGATTTATTAGGTCATATAATCCAAATTCGGTTTCTATCTTATTAGTGAAGTTATATGATGTTCTCTATCTTAACACTACTCAGGATTTGTCCAAGGCATTATGGATCTCTCATAAGTCGGTTCATTTGAAGGGAAATTTGTCCAAATTTGACATACGTATACTCGGGGTGAACAAAATACAGACGTAGTTAACGCAGATTGGCTTAATTGCTTGAGGAAAGGGCAAGCTTGAAGTCCAAATCGTCCTCATTTTGATTTGGTAGGGTATTTCTCATGAATGACTGTTAGTCATCTTTGGTCCTTGTACTAATTTCGTATATCTTGGCTTGGACTAATGTGTAACTATAGTAGACTTCTTTTCACATGGTTTTTATTATTATTTTTATATGCTTTAAGATTTGTTTTCTAGAGTTCTTTTTCTTGACTATCCAGATTAGAGTCCCCATATCAAATAGATGAATGCGAGGAACTTGTCGGGTAAGATGTCTTTTCGCGTACTTGAACTTTTAAACGTATTTACTGATTTAACTGTTAGCAGCATGCATCATTGTCTGGCTTATCATTGGTTATTAATTGTACCAAAATGAGGATGGTAATTTTGGTTCGGTTTGTCTAAAGTCATTAAGTTAAATTTGAATAGGTTAAAATTTAAACTAAATTTAAATTTAAAAGTATCGATTTAAATAAAATAATATTATTTTATTTAATATTTGATAAAAAAAAATATTTAAATTAATTTTGATTTGATCAAATTTGAACTATTCAATTCCAAAGAAAACTGAAACAAATCTGGCCAACTAATTGGCCTCCCTAATCAAAAATTGTATTGGGATAGTTGGTTATACTGCTGGATGAATGTAGTTAATTTTGGTTTATTGAATCAGTTGAGATCATAGTGGACATGGTATTGAGAGCTTTTTCTGATATTCTCTATTTTGGAAGTATGCACACATTAACTTTAGCTATAGTGTTATCCATCTCAAAATTCAAAATTGGTTTAGTGCACACTGAAATGGTTAGTTTCATTTTGATTCTCGACCGCTATGAAGTTAATTTATTTTTCAATTACACATTGCCATAATCGAAGTAATTAACAAAGCGACTTGTGTGAAGAAGGCTATAAAATATAAATAGATATTTAGCTTAACGAATGTGGGGCCAGAAGGACGGACAGCTGTTACCCCAGATGGCAAACGCAGTACCCAGTTTGAGTGCACGCTTATGGTGAATGTGCATCTCTCTTCGTGTTCCTGATCGCATTGAATCATGGTTTGTGATTGATATTTAATGGTTAGTTCTTGTTTGTGTATAGCATCCCCTCATGTTATATTGATGTATCATCACACAGGTAACAGAAACAGGAGTGGAAGTTCCTTATAGCATGAGCTGAATGCATTATTTGGCCATTAACTGAGGTACAGGTACATGGCCATTCCATTGAATAACAAGGGAATACTTGCTCTTAGGTTTTGATGCATGAAATTGTTATAAGAAAGGCGATATTTGGGTTAAACTTGGAAACTTATTAATCTTCAACTGATATTGAAGTCTTCGGTTGAGTTGATTATGGCTGTTGCTTTTTCGTAATTTAGAAAAATAAAATTTTCAAACAAAAAGCTTCTTTATTTAATAATCTATTAACGTACACTTGTTTCATAATAAATGAACATCTAAATAGAAAATGTAAGTGTAATTATTATCTGTATTTTCGAAAATTTGAAAAATATTGAATCATATATCAAATGAAGATTCTAGTTGATTACTAAAAATGTCTTACTTGTTTATAACATTTTCTATATCTTTTTAATTGTAAGTACATTGAATAACCTTATCGAAGTATCAATTTATTTTAGTTTATATTAAATCATGCATCAAAGTTAAATTAATTCATCTTATTTTAAACCAAGTATAAATACAGTGAAGGTTGTAAAACAACACACATCAGAAAATCAATATAATACTCTACTTCCATTTTCTTTCATGGTATTAGAGCTTACCTAGGTTAGGTCTCAACTTTTGTTCTTTCACCTCTGCTACATCCTTACTACACTATTATACATAAAAATCTCATAAATGGAAACTATCAACACTTCAGTACTGATTATCAACATTACCAATTTTAATACTACGACTTTTGACAACAACAATTACCTTATTTGGCAAAATCAAGTCAAAGTAATACTACTTATATATGACTTGATGAGGTTTGAGATAAGATGAATCAATTTTACTTTGATATAATATAAACTACATGATCAAGTTGTGCATGATTTAATCTAAACTAGATCAGTTTGGTGAAATTGAAAGGACTAATTAAGTCACAAGTAAGTAGTATGACTTTGATTTGATTTTATAGTTGTTGTTGTCGAGAGTTGTAGTAATAAAATTGATAATGTTGTTAATGGTTTTGTCAAATAAAGTATTTGTTGTTGTCCAGAGTTGTAGTAATAAAATTGGTAATGTTGTTAATCAGTAGTGAAGTGTTGATAGTCTCCATTTATAAGGTTTTTGTGTATAGTAATGTAGTAAGGTTGAGTTTATGGCTGGTAGATGTAGCAAAGGTGAAAGAAAAAAAAAGTTGAGATTAGCTCTTGTAGGCTTCAATGCCATGAAAAAAATTGGAAATAGAGTATTGTATCAATTTTGTGATATGTGTTACTCATAATTTGAGATTAGATGAATCCGATTTAACATCGATTCAATCTAAACTATATGATTAAGTTGTGCATGATTTAATTTAAACTAAATGATAAGATGAGATATGATGTTATCAAAAATAAGCAAAATTAGTGCTAGGATAAGATTATCTAATGGAATTACAACTAAAAAGATGCATATTATAATGGATATGATAACATTATGTAACTTTAATAATGAAAATTTGCTTATCCAAATAGCGAGTTTAACTCAAATTTTTGCTTTGCTTCTAAGTCCAGTTAATATTGGGTTGAGCATTGGACTGGATAATTTCAATTTTGAGTTAAATTTGTTGATGTTTGCATTGATCCTTTAAAAAACATGTTTCAATTGGGCTATAGTGTCGTGGCCTTAACATTGATAAAGATTTCAATGTTGGGTTTGGACGTTATCCTTTAAGACATTGGTTGGGCGTTAATTAATTTCTAGGCAAACTTTATGGATTAATAACTTCTACTCCTATTTGACTTATGACTGTGTCGAACTAGTAATGGAAAAACAAGTCACTAGTCAAATGTTAAACTAGACCATAAAAAAAACAGCTCAATTTGTTAGGATAGTCTAAGTTAAGAATTTAAAGGTTTGCGTGTTAATAGTAAACCTATAGATCAAATTTGTTAAGAATGTAAAGGCTTCTGTGTTTTTAGTGATATTGAAATGTGATCCGTTAACGCATAACTTTTGGATATGGCTATAAGTTTGCAATTTTATATTATTTGGGAAATGAAACATTCCTTCTTACTATTAATCTCATTTTAGATTGTTTTAAGAGTTCTCATTTTATTTGATTAGAAGCCATTTACTCAAATTAGATATAATAAAATATTTTAAGAATTATGATAAATGTAAATTGCTTTTACCAAATGTTTTATGTTGTATTAATAGGTGTACTTTGTTAAATATGAAGAAAACCTTAATATATTTAAGAAATTTGAGTTTTATCATTTTAATCTCTCATGTAATACATCAAGTGAATCCTTATATTTTCATGATATTAATTATTTTGAGACATCAAGCTAACGTTTAAATAAAGTTAACAACTTTTTCGATTTGAAAATTGAATTTGATATGAATAAAATATTTGATGAATTTTACAATCCGACCTAAGATATAAACGCTTAAAAAGTTTGGTGTATTTTGATAGTTTTAAAAGTCAAACCCAAGTAAAACTTTTGAAACAATTTGATTAGAGAATTGACTTGATTAAAAGTGGTTTACTTAATTTAAAATCGTAAATTCCAATATTTAGGGAATTGGATGATAAATGACTTTTCACCATGTGCAATTTTTGTACTTATTTTTATTATCATCCTAAAATTACTCAACTAATTACGTTAAATATAAAAGTTTCTTAATACAATGGAAAATCTTGTTATACAATAAGAACATTAAATTAATTATAACTTGTTATTAATAAAACTTTGTAAAAGTAATTTCACTTGATGAATTTTTAACTTAATATATATTATTTTACGAATGTTGTAAAATTTTTAATTTAGTTTATTAATTTCTGAACTTATTTCATAGTAATTTCATGCATGTTGTTTTTTTAACTAAATTCCAAATATTTTATTTCGTATAATTATAGATTAAAAAACTACTAAAATTTTAAATGAATTTTAATCCTGCTTCACTATAATTTTATAAATGTTATATTGTAAACTTTTATTTACTTAATTTCAATAGACCAACTTTAGTTTTTATTCGTTGAACTTTGACTCTGTCATAAATGTTATAAGTTTCTATTTAATTTATTTTGTTAAATTTTAACTTTTTTCATAGTAATTTTATGTATGTATTTGTAATGAAAATGCAGATAAAATATTTTAATTTAATCTAACTAATTTAATCATTGTTGTATAACATTAACATCACTAAATATTTATGACTTTTACATAATTTTAAAATTTTAAAGTCTTATAAATCAAGCTTTAACCTACTTTCTTTAAAATGAACCCATTTTTTAATAATTTATAAAAAAAACAAACTAATTAGTAATGACGTTAAATTTTCAAATTAAATTATGTACGTTTCTAGCATTTTATAAGTTTTAAAAGTAACTTTAATCAGATCCAAGCTAATTTAAAACATGTAAGGAAAGCCTTTTATAAACGAAAATGTTATTAGTTTCTTGAGCAAATCCAGAACCATTAAACCAAATTGGTCAACGATTACTATATCAAGAAGTTAAAAATTCATTCTAAACGACAGATATGCTTGATCATTAATAGCAATACTTATAAAAAAATATATGGAACTTTGTACTGTATTCAAGATGATAATATTTCTCAAAAAGATTTTGATAGATTATTTGATATTATTTGGGTCATATGAATAGTTTTCAAGTATTGTTAAAGGTGAATTTTAGTAGGAAAATTTTTGATAGCTAGTAGTGACGATTATTATTATTATTAAAAAAGAAATTTAAAAACTAAATGAAGAAACTAATTAATTACCTGCTTTCCGTAATTAAAAGCTTTTTCTCTTTACACAATGGGCTTTGGATAAAGCCCCCCCGTGCTATGCACAGCCGATTCAGCCAGTTTCAAAGAAGACGATACAGACATAATTGAATGTGCTTGAATATATATCTTTTCCTCCCCGACAAAGGCGTGTTGAGAACCTCGTATAAAACAAAAAGGTGCGAGAGAAGAGGTGTATTTTCCGATATACCAAAAGAAGAAAAGATTTACCATTTTGAAGCACGATAAAATAGTGGGGAGTTGACGGCTTAAAACCCAGTTGATTCAACAAGTGAGGAGTATGAAGCGTTTTCGTCGTTCGCATTTGGCCTCGCTCCGTTACCTTTCTTTGGTACTTTTTCAGGCATTGGTGTCTGTTCTAGAGCAGCAATCTCATATAACTCTAAACTCTGGTGTTTCGTAGCTTCCAAGTCAGCGTCCCAGCAAGTGTCTGAAATCAATTCCAAGGCCTTCTCTACCTTGGCCTCTGAGACCAGATTTCCGTTTTGCAGCAGAACAAGATAAACTTGTTCCGCAGCAGCTTTCCTAATCTGAGATTAATAAAGAGAAAACGTAGATAGTCATTTACTTTAGCTGTCCCTTAAATTCGCAGACGTTGTTCGTGAACACAAACCTTGGGATATCGATGGCTCAGGAGAGTCAAAAGATGTGCGAAGGCCCTAGCATTTATGTGTTCCGAGATCAAAGCAATATATCCAAGTATGGCGATGCCACCGTACAGTTTTGAGAAGTCCTTTGAAGCCTTTAATTCAACAGCCAGAGAATCCAAAACACCAACACAAAAAACCGATGTATGCTCCTGGAACATAAAAGTAATGAGCTACGAGAATTGATAAGAGTTTAAGTGAATCGATGAAAGTAAATGACATGTAGATGGTCGACCAACCTCCATATTCAAGAATATCTTCTTGCTGAAGAGAATCTCAATTGTCTGAAATGCAGAAAAGTCTATGTCAAGAAATGAAGCCTCAATGTAGATAAAGTAAAGTCGCATAAAATTGATTGGAAAGTAATCCAGAACTAAGCATGCATGTTAAAGTAAGTATTTGTCTAATCCATGTCGGACAAGGTGGAATGAAAACGCTGCCCTTCATTTAACCTTTTGTGAGACCTTATACTCAAATGTTCCATATACATCACCCCTGGTACCATTTGGGATAAAACAGTATTGAAATAGTCTGTATTTGTATGATTATATGTTAAGAAATAAAAGATTAAATTGAAAAAAAATCTTTATATTTAAATATTTTAAGATCATGAAATAGTTCAATTAATAATCATTATATTTAAAATCTTAATTTTTAAATTTTTATCGTACTAAAATACTAAATTTTAATTACTATAAAATTAAGATAGTATTATCTAAAATAATATTTAGAATTAGCAGATGATATTATATCGTACCAATAACTCAGTACTAATAAAATGTAATTACTTAGGCTTCCTAGCAACTCTCCTGCAAGTTTACGATCAATTTCATCTAAACGTAAAAACGAACGTCATTACCTTCAATGTGGGTATAATCACTCTGTCGCATCTCTTATAATCTTGTAGAATCCAAAGAATGTCAGTAGATAGCACGTGTTCTCGTGACCTTCTCTCGTTGGGATCCTGTGTCTCACTTGCTTGAAGATAATCCAACAACGCCGTGACTGATGCCCTCCTCAAAGAATCTTGTAAGCCACCGATTGAAATAACTAGTCCAGACAACACCATTCTGCTATAACAACTAAATTGGAGCAGTTGTACAAAGCGAGGATACGTAATTGTAGGTACCTGCAAGTAAACCAGAACAGCACCTTCACTAAACAGGTCAAAAGTTGCAACTAAGAACTGAAGAAGAGATCAACTCATGCATGTACTCACACCCCACTTGATATGTGGATCATTAGGAATAATGTCTTCTAACTTTTGCCTGAAAGGTATGTATAGGACAGATACTGTCTTGTTGTACAAAATCCTCTGAAGAATTTTAGCTGCAGTTTCTCTTAACTTGTCCATTTTCTCTACAGCTTGCTTAATAATTCCCCCAATCACTCTGGTTGCCAGATTTGCGTCAAAATGTTGGTGCATCTCCTTGTTCTCGACCATATCAACGTGAACTCCGTCTAATTTTCCAGTTGAATCCATGACACAAAGCATGTATGTACATTTCTCAAGGCCTTCCATAGCAGCCTCTCGAACCCAAGAACCCACATCACCTCTATTATCAACTGAATAATCATCAAGAGCTTTAATTAAACTTGTCATCACTTCACTCTTGATGTGAAAATAAAGAGCCACGTGATCCTCTCCGAAGTTCCCATCTATTTTTGCTGATGTTAATGTCTCACAAACTGAAATGAGTCCTTTGACAGCATTTGTTCGTGCTTCTGCATCTCTGTCATCAGGATTATCCTGTGAATTATTGAGATTCCAGTCTTTTTCCAGTTAGATTTCTTGAAAATTAAAAGTATTTCTAATAACCAACAGCTTCAACCAACGTTACCTCAATTGCGCAAGAGCTACAAAGCTTCAAAACCCCTTCTTTCCACCTATCAGCCAAAAATTCATATGGCAAGACACCTAGTGCTAATGCTGATCCTCTTCTCACAGCAACATTTTTATCATTCAGCTGGTCCAGGTACTTGGACATTATATTACCACTGCGTTCAGTTGCGACAAGATATGTTGGAACGAAGTGCTTTAGTGCTTTGACAGCCGCATTCTGCATAATTTGCATTCATAATTAACCCAAGATATAAAATTCCCAGTAGAATTTTTGACAGACCCTTCTTTGACCTTTTTTTATATTTTTTTATTTCAATTTTCATAGCTTAAACTACTACCCATCTTTTAAATATTGTTTAATTTCTATTCGTTCATAACTTAAAACAATGTAGTATTAAAAATTAAGAAATTTATATATTATGAATAATAAATAATTAACACATATAACTGAAAAAAATGTGTGATAACTATAACTAAATAATATTATAAGTGATCATTTTTAAATATAAAAATTGAAATGAGAAAAAGTTAAATTACAAAAGATCTTAATATCAAAAAAATTAATGAATGAAGCAGGTACCTGTATTTGAGAATTAGGGTGCCTCAAATTTTCATTAAGCGTATCAAGCAAGATCCTTTTTGTCTTTTCTGGCAATGCCAAACAAGATAATGAGATGCATTCCAAGAATCTAGAAACAGCGGAACGCATTACCAATCACTTCTGACTGATCCGACTGCCGAAGCACAACCTTCTTCTGGCGACAATCCACTACTACCTGATGATGACTCAGTCAATCCATACCTAGGATCAGGTCGAACTCACGGAAAGGAAGATCAATCAAATCAGCTTAAAAAATATTACCTTGTATCAACACTGGGCACCGTCTATACACTCGGTTCACCACCACCCTACTCCCCAGCGGGCTGGTAACCTCAATCTTAAACTCCAGTCTCTCACATGGCACATCAGTCAACAAAGAACCCACAAAAACATAGGAGTGGATTGACCCTGGATCAATCAACGCAATCAACTCCCGATCAAACAAGTAAAACGTACCAGTAATCACATCAGGTGCCTCCTACTCATCTCGAGCCCTCATGACATAGGCTTGTGTTGGTCCTCCTGCTGACACTGCAGGTCTCTCAACTGTCTCAGATCGTGTCTGGCTAACTCTGTCTCATCCCCGACCTCTACCTCTGATACCGAACACTTCCTCTGACCCAGGTCTATGTCTCTCTGGACACCAGGCAATCCGGTGTTCCATATTCCCAAAACGGAGGCATGCACCCGTCTTCAACCAACACTCTCCTCTATGCCTCCGAAAAAACTCAAGGCACTCTGGAATCTCGGTAGCTCAGCTCCTAGTTGAGCCTCTGCTAGACTGTGCAAGCTCAGATCTCTCCTATCTCCTACCCCGGGCTGATCTCTGTCTACCCATCTGAGTGCTCATAACACTCTCTCTAGTCCTCTTACTACCAGAGGACTGTCCACGAATGGATCCCCGTCTGAATCTCCGTTCCCTCTGGAACGTCTACTCCTCCTCAATGCTCAATGCAGCCTGAACAATCTGATGATAAGTCACTCTTTATGTCACTGTTGTGGCTACCACTCTCTAATCTTTGAGTTCAGGCCCATCCTGAACTGTCTACTCCTGAACTCTTCAGTCATCACTAAAACTGGAGCATACCTGCTCAGTCAGTGGAAATCCCTCTCAAACTCTACTACGGACAACTGTCTCTGCTTCAGACTTAAAAATCTACTCCACCTCTCTGTCCTATAGGCCTTTGATACATACTTGGCCTGAAAAGCCTGTACGAAAAACTCCCAAGTAACTGGCTCGGGCAAACTGGATCCTGCCGCACAAAGGT
>JANIMX020000295.1:414021-425476 GCA_024582655.2 Erythroxylum kunthianum | reverse complement strand
ATATGTGAAATGTAATATTAATAACAATTAAAATGGTTTTAAATTTATATTATTGTAATTTTTTAGAGATAATGTTAACTTAAAATAAAAAATATAATATAATATATTAAAATTTATTTTATAAAAATAAAAATAAAAATATTTTATAAATTAAAAATATCTAAAATAATATCTCATACCAATATGATATCATAACTAAGTTCGGTTTCGGTATTTATTGATAACATTACGGTTGATGCACCCAATTGAAATTTTGAATACATAAACGTGCGTGATAAGGCCTGCGGGCGCAATTTCAACAGGTAGTCGCGTGCGCATTATAAAAATGTTAAAACACAGAACCGCGTGACGTCAGTTTCCACTTTAATGTTTCGTCAATTTGCCTCGTGACTCGGCAAATCACCAGTGCTTCTCTCTTTCTCCACCAGTAATTGACGAACATAGCCCTCCTTTGCACCGACAGAGGGCAAAATTGTCTTTTCAAATCCCTTCCCGTGTCGTGATATAGTTCCCAAATTGGCCATTATCCAATTATCGTAATAAATTATTGTAATAAAACAAGATTTTTTATTCGTTTAAATTTTACGATTAATTTTTAAAATTTTAATTTATTTTAATAATTTTTGTTGTTAAAAAAATAAGAAAATAAATAATTAATCAGTTAACATTTTAAATAATAAATGTTTATAAACTAAATAAATAAATTAAAATTTAATTTTTAATAAATAATAACAATATCTTTTAATTATATTTTAAATTATATTTTAAATTATAATGAATTTATAACGATTTAATATAGATTACATTTTTAAAATTTTAAATTTCTTATTAATTTAACTTTCGGTTCATTAGATTAACTTCGGCCTGGCTCGGTTCTGAAGTACTAAGAGAGCTCAAAGAAAAGAGTACATGGTTATGGTTGCTTCTCTATTAAATTGAAGTCCCATCACTTTACTGTTTCTAGCTCGAGTCATTCCTTATCCACCCTTCTCTCTGTTTCTCTGCCTCTTCCACAAATCAACTCCTATTTCTCCGTCAGGTTGTTACTCACTTTCTAGTTTCTTTTTACAGTACTGTTTTCTGTGTACTTTCTCTGGAAAATCGACATTTTGTTAAGTTTTTATTGTGCGCTTAGCTTATTTTAGTTTTTGATTGTGATAGTATCAGACATGGCAATCTTGCGTCGGAGAGGAATTCATTACTTGCATACACTGAAAGCTGCGAACATACCGGCTGAATTGATAGAGAATGGCCAAAATCGGGTTATAGATGCCTCTCTTACGCTTATTCGAGAGCAAGCGAAGCTCAAGGTATGGCTTTTGGGACTTGGATGTGGGAAAGAACATGAAGGGTCGTAAAATTTTTGAGCTTTTCGTTTTAAATCGTTGAGAATTTGGAACTTGATTGCAGAAAGTTTGTGTTGATTTGTTATTTAATGTTGGCCTTTCTCAGGGAGAGCTTTTGCGCACTCTAGGAGGTTCTATAGCTACTTCGACCCTTCTCGGGGTTCCTCTGGGACATAACTCGTCTTTTCTTCAAGGACCAGCTTTTGCTCCTCCTAGAATTAGGGAGGCCATATGGTGTGGTAGCACAAACTCAACCACTGAAGAAGGTAACGAAAGAAGTTTGTCTTTTTAAAAGCTTGTGTCTGTCTTTTTCGATTGCTTTATGTCAGTAATGGACATCCATGAAGTGTGTTTGATAGTCTTCCCAAGCTCTGGGCATGAGCTTTAGCATCTGTTCGTCTGAGACCTTAAATCTGGGGAGGGTATTGATCAATGCACATTTACGTTCTTATTACGCCTGAAACAAAAGAAACGGGAGTGGTCAAACAGTACCAAGAATTCGGTTGAGATATTAGGTTTTTAACAGCTTTTCATGTGTGCTTGATCATGACCAGGATGATGCATTTGCTCATCATCGTATTTTGGTTGTCTTTATATGTAGGCAAAGTCTTAGATGATCCGCGGGTGCTAACGGATGTTGGTGATGTCCCTGTCCAAGAAATTCGAGGTTGCGGTGTAGAGGATGATAGACTCATGAAAGTTATAAGTGATTCTGTCAAGCTGGTGATGGAAGAGGTGATTACTATTTTCTGTATCTGTTTGATTATTTTTTAAATAGTTCCCTATAATAAAAATCTGAAGGTGTTTTTTGTCCTGTGTTTGTAAATTCTTGTCTGTGTTTAGGGGATGGTGTCCACCGTAGGTTCTCTTTAACCAGCTATTGCTGAGAATTTGTATTAAACCTTTGTACCTTAACTTTAGTTGCACTGTCTGCCTTGTTATGTTTGTATTGTTCTAGTGCCTTTTCGTTTAATTGGCCCGATACTTTATGCTTCAGGAAGTCAATTAGTTCTTCTAAATTCTATTCACTGTTAGACTTGGTTAGGACCTATTATCAGTGATGTTATGAGCAAGTCTCTTTCCTGCAAAGCTAGAGATATTATTTACTTGAAAGTCTCGGGTTTTCCCGGATACTTTAGATTAAACGGAAGTCAATGTTTTACTGCTTTTTCAGGATCCACTAAGGCCATTAGTTCTTGGGGGTGACCATTCAATATCTTTTCCAGTGGTAAGAGCTGTCTCAGAGAAGCTTGGAGGCCCTGTGGATATTCTTCATCTTGATGCTCATCCTGATATCTATCATGCCTTTGAAGACAATAAGTATTCTCATGCATCTTCATTTGCCCGGATAATGGAAGGCGGTTATGCCCGGCGGCTTTTGCAGGTATATCCTTTACGTTCTCTGTTCTCTCCCATCGCCTGAAGGTTAGCAACTAAACAGATGTTTGAGGATTTACATCCATGATATCATCCTCAATTTCATCAAACGTTTGTTACTCGTACTTTTAACAGCGAAAACTCGAACTTGTGACTAAGAATGACAATCTTGTTTGGGAAAGAGAAATCTGACAATCTTGTTTGGGAAAGAGAAATCTTTACATCATGCGCATATATCATCAACCTTTTTTTCAATATTGGTATGATATATTAGGAGATTCATGTATTCTTCAAGTACATCTGTACCATCTCTTCCTTCATATTTTTCAATTCACAGACACAAACATCTAGTTCCTAGGTCCTAATGAGAACTGATAAGATTTAGTTGCGTCTCGTACCAAGGCTGCAATGATAAATGTTAAAACCGTAGATTGTGTTTACCGGAATATTATTTTTTCAGGTGGGTCTAAGATCAATAAATGAAGAAGGTCGTGAACAAGGCAAAAAGTTTGGTGTAGAGCAATACGAAATGCGCACATTCTCAAGAGATCGCCACCATTTGGAAAATTTGGTCTCTCTCTCTCACTTTCTCTCTATCTCTCCATGTATCTGTGTTTCTCGCATGAGTAGGCTATTTGAGCTTGACTAAAGCATTTCCATGAACAGAAATTAGGGGAAGGTGCAAAGGGTGTGTATATCTCCATAGATGTTGACTGTCTTGATCCTGCATTTGCTCCCGGCGTGTCTCACATAGAAGCGGGCGGCCTCTCCTTTCGAGATGTTCTAAACATCCTTCATAACCTTCAAGGTGATATTGTCGCGGCAGATGTAGTCGAATTCAATCCGCAGCGGGACACGGTGGACGGCATGACTGCGATGATTGCTGCTAAATTGGTTAGAGAAGTGACTGCAAAGATGTCAAGATAACAAACTTGAGCCTCCCTGTCAAGACCTCCTAAGTTTATGGATTATGGTTCTCCAGGGTTTGGTACTTACTGGCATTACTTGCGTGACCACATTTAAGCTACTTAAATAAAGTGGTGAGCGAGCTTGTGTTATGTTTAGGGCATGATGTGTTTAAATTTAAAGACACTTGAGAATGAACATAATGAATGTGGAGAATTTTATTTGCATATTTTTTTACTATTAAAGAATTAGTCATTTTTGGTTATTTGCTAGAGAAAAAGGTTAATACATATTCCATAGTCTTTATTAGAGAGCAGTAAAGTTTGACTCAAATTTAAAATTTTGATTTTAATTAATTAAAATAAAAATTAATTTAATTAAGTTTATTTCTTTATGACTGAAAGGTTAAGGATTCGAGTTACGAAAATAGTTTATTTGTAAAAAATATAAAGGGAAACTTGCTTTAGAAAATAGTTTATATGTTGTAACTAATTTAAATTATTAGTTTAATTATTTTTTACCGAGTTTAAGAATTTAGTTAAATCATTATGTATTATATATGATATTTATGTTATTTTCTAACGAAAATGTAAATAAATGAGTTTTTTTAAAATAAGACTATAAACATTTTCAGTCATTTTTTTAACTTGAATCTCAAGAATTATAAATTTGAAGAAAACTGATAAATTATATTTCATTGATAATAAAATATAATTATTAGCCTCTCTACTAGTTAGGGGTAAGGTTGCGTACTACTGAAATTCCCTATACCCTGTACAGAAGTGAGATCTTTATTGAGTATCGTTGTTGTTAATAATGAAATTCTAACTGATTAGTTCTTCTTGACACTGAAAACTGAAAAATAGATGATGGTTTGTGAGTGCATATTTTTAAATTATAAAATTAACGAATAAAATTTAATTTAAATTTTGTTTATATTTAAAGTTTGGATAGAAGAGTTGGCCCGAGTCATTTCAATCGAACTCGATTTTTAACTCAAAATTATAAAAAGAATCTCAGACTGAAGTCAAAACGGGTTTGGGTTTTTATTTTGGGCTTTAATTCATATCTGATTGAACTTGGGTATTTAAAATGAAAATGGGTCGGCCTAATCCCATATTGCCAGTTCTACTACCAAAAGCTGTTGTCTTAGGATTTTGTGGTCCAAACGACAGCGTTTAAGCACCTGTACTATTCTTTTTAAGGGGGAAAAATAGTACACGTGCTTAAACGCTGTCGTCTTGAACCACAAAATCCTAAGAACTCTTTTTTGTTAATGGCTGCCACCATTTGTCACCTCCTTTCATCTACTGGTGTTCTACAGGTGGAACTACTCCGCGGCTCTAAGAATGTGGTCTTCACTGCTGACATTTTCTTCCACAATTTCCCGCCTAAATGCTCTTCAGAGACCTCCGACACTTCCATTCTATTTAACCTCTTTCAAAACCCTGAAGTTCCACGGCCAAGAGCTCCGACCCATTTTGGCGCCACTCGGTTCTCGGGCTACTTCTTCATTTCCCACCTTCTCCACTCTCAAGAATTACAGTTCTTTTAATTCTCACGTTGAAACTGTAAAAGATGATTTGGTTGTTCTCGGCATCGAAACCAGCTGCGACGACACTGCAGCTGCCGTCGTACGTCGCTGAAAGTTCCCTTTTTCTGTTCTTCACTATCTTTTTTTTTGTTAATTTTCTCTATTTCCCAATTTCGCAGTTATGATTTGGCGACCTCTTTTTGTACTGAATTTCGCGGGTTTTGGTTATTTCTCACGGTTCTTGATTGTAGGTGAGAGGGAGTGGTGAAATTCTTAGCCAAGTCGTGGCTTCTCAGGTACACGTACATATTGTGTTTCGATTTCCCTTTTGTGTGACACGTAGAGTGTGTCTTGTGAAACACATTTCATAATGTTTCTTGCATTACTGTGCATTACTTAGTTATATTTTGTGATGGATGATTTTATTATATGTCATAGCTGATCCTGCTATTTAGGGAGTATTAAATCACTCCTTTCAGGATAGCTCATTGTTATTGTTTTCTAATAATCATGAAGGCAGATCTTCTGGCAAAGTATGGGGGTGTTGCTCCGAAAATGGCAGAAGAAGCTCATCTGCAAGTAATTGATCAGGTCTCATTTCTATAACTTAGATTTTCTATATTACCTTAGAAATACTTTTGTGGTTGTCCTTAGGCAGTTGTAAATGCATTTAAGGAAATTAACCGTATGGATGAATTTCGTGCATAATTCACGTGTTGATGACGATGATGATTGCTCCTAACTATGCAGTTTTCGTGTTGCAGGTTGTACAGGAAGCACTGAATAAGGCTAATTTAATAGCGAGTGATCTAACTGCAGTTTCTGTTACAATTGGTCCTGGTTTAAGTCTTTGTCTTCGTGGTAATTTATTTTTTGGGTCCTTATTATTAAGTTGAAAATTTCCCTTTTGTACTTATGCAGAGAAAAAAAAAATTGTGTAGCTTCACTGTGTTCAGTAAAAGCTTGTTGAATGGACAAATTTCGACTTGTATCATATACATGTGAAATATCCAAATCATTTGCTCTTCTATCTTGGAGGTCTTTTTGGGGTAGAATGGTATTGCATGAAGTCCGATGAGGGTTCTTAGGACAAATTCGTTTCCATTTGTTGCAGTTGGTGTGAGGAAAGCTCGTAAACTTGCTGGAAGTTTCAGTCTACCTATCATTGGTGTCCATCATATGGAGGCTCATGCTTTAGTAGCCAGGTATGGGAGACTGTTATTGGGTAGATAATATAAAACTTGTTTGCCATTATGAGTGTTTGATATGAGTGCACAGAAACCACATTTGTTCTCTATTACGATGCTGGGCTATACTTATTGTTCCATCCAGACAGATTGGCTACATTGTATGCTTATGCTCTTAATTTCAGGTTAACTGAACCGAAGTTGCAATTTCCTTTCATGGCTATGCTTATTTCAGGTAAGAATGTGAGATCGTTTCCATCTATCTCTTCCTTTTTTCGAGTTTAGCAAAGGGGTCAGTACTAAGAATTTGTATATGAAGATGAGTGATTGATAGTGCACAATTTGATGTCACAATATGTTGGAATCTGTTCATTGAAATAAAATTAGCCGTGATCTCGGCTAGATTGGAATAACAGTGATTCTCTTATCAGTCGATAGCGTTAGGAGAGGGATTCTGTCTCCTAACTTGTGGGTTCCTAAACTACTCCAAAGAGCGTTTAGTGTGATAGGTGAGAAAACTAAGCTATCTAAGGTTGCATGAAAGTGGTTAAGAAAAGTGACAAAAGAAAGAAAAATAAAGTAAAGAACAATATGAATAATTTGTTTGATTGATTGTATGTATGTCCCTATTGATATTTACATTTGGTATTTATAAGCAAAATTGTAAGCTATGCTAAAGCCACTAGCCACTAGCCACTAACTCCTATTTTCTAGTAACATTATGTACATCATGGTTGAAAAATGGTTAATGTTTAGCCACTAATACCACCATCCACTAACTCCTATTTTAGGCACATCATGCGTATCATGGCTAATCCTATACTTACATTATTTTCCATGTTCTTAACTCACTACATCACATCTTACATCATATAAGATCATGGTTAACAACATAAATAGAGGTAACTACCTACTTAGCTAAGTTACAACCCAAAAATGATTTACCATCTAACTTATTGACTACCATATCAGTTGACCACATCCTCCATAATCCTATTTTTAAGAAAATAGGCCTTCATGCATGTCTTTAACTTGGTCAGCACATATAATTCTCATATCTGCTCATTCAGCTAAGTTATGGGCCAAAAATCCACTATAACGGCTAGTTGTTCACCATTTGACCAACCAACTAATCTTGGTTCAGCAGTTGGTTTCGGGTAAATTATCAAATAAACTAATTACCACAATCGACTATCAGCTAAATTATATTTTGGTGATAACAGAATCAAAGGTAAAAATGGGGTTGAAGTAAGTGGAGACTGTAAAATGTTTCCATTTGGTTCAAATTATTTCCTAAAGGCATGATTTCAATGGCTTATCTAATTCAAAATTGCTTGAGCTATGTTGTTCAACAACTTTCTTAGCTGGATAATTGTGACCAATGCTTTGGATGATTAAGGTACTTCAAATATGTCTGACAGTGAACATGGCATATGTGTTCTCATAGCACAGATTAGCATACTCGTTATTTTCCAAGGCAAACTCGGTGTTCCAACTTGTTTAGTTCTTCACTTCGTATTCTCATGTTTGATCTTACAGCTACATGCTCTCTTTGTTTCGCTTTCATGTTTCTCAGGAGGACACAACCTTCTTATTCTTGCACGCGAACTTGGTCAATATGTACAGCTTGGGACCACCATTGATGATGCAATTGGTGAGGCGTATGATAAGACAGCAAAATGGCTTGGTCTTGATATGAGGAGAAGTGGTGGACCAGCTATAGAGGAACTTGCTCGAGTGGGTGATGCAGAATCAGTCAAATTTTCAGTAAGCCGTTCTTAAAACTTTGAATTCAGTGCTTTCAATTAGTTATTCTCTTCAAGGACAAAAGAACCTATTAGCTAAAATTTAAGCATAAGGCTGCAATTAGTCTCTCCTTGGCGCTTATGTATTACATGTCTAAAAACATGTTTGTGTTTTCTTTTTCTTATATTCTCCTTGTTATCACATTAGGAGAATGTTGATTTCTATATCCAATATAACAAAATTATGCTACATCTGTTCCTTCGCTTCAATGCTTTTTAAAGCAGTCTCTGATGTTTGATGCTTTTCTGCTCATTCAGACTCCAATGAAACAACATAAAGATTGCAATTTCTCATATGCTGGTCTAAAGACTCAAGTGAGGCTGGCGATTGAATCTCGAAATATGTATGTGGTGAACATGAATATTTTAGTATTCTTGGGAGCTTAATCTATAAAGATTGGTTGTTCACGGAGAGCTGATCCATATAATGGTCTCTTAAGTTCTTTCTATTAAGTCGGCATTGGTTATCTGCAGCAATGCTGAAATTCCCATTTCTTCTGCAACTAACCATGATAGAAGCTCTCGAGCTGATATTGCAGCTTCTTTTCAGGTTACATTTTTTCCATTTCTTTTTGTTCTCCATTCCTTGAATTTAAGGTGCGCCTTTTCATTTATTTGGTTTGCTCCCTTTGAACAACTTTTGCAGCGAGTTGCAGTGTTGCATTTGGAGGAAAGATGTGAACGGGCAATTGAATGGGCGAGGAAGATTGAGCCTTCTATAAAGTATTTGGTGATGTGAATTACAATTGCTAGATTCTGTTCCCTCAAATTCCATTTGATTGTTACTGCAATTTCTTTGAATGCGATTGGTATATGACCCTAATCTTTATTTTGCTTCCTGCAGGTTGTCTCGGGAGGTGTTGCATCAAATCAGTATGTTAGGACACAGCTTGATAAGGTTGTGAAAAAGAACAACCTGCAACTTATATGCCCACCTCCTAGTCTCTGTACTGACAATGGTAGGTCATTCATCTGATGCTGTAGCTCGTCTTTCATAATGGATATCACTTCCAGTGTGGCTTGTCGATAAGACCCATTCACGCTTTTGGTTGCAGAAGAGATGGGGAGGAGAGAATTCCATACCCCCCTTGATTATATAACACTTGTATTTTCCTCTGATTAGGTGTAATGGTAGCTTGGACTGGCATCGAACACTTCTCCGTGGGAAGATTTGATCCTCCACCACCTCCTGACGAACCCGAAGATCTCTTGGTTTGTTTCCAACGCTTATAACCATCACTTTTTTCGTGTCTTCCAACACCGCATAGTATCAAGTAGAACTAACACTGTCTCGTGGTTTTTGATTATGAATACTCCCATGTTATTCACATATGCAAGTACCTTCAACTCCATTTTTCCCTCTGACCCCTCATTTGAGAGATGCTGCTGTTAATTGCTTAGCATTCACCCTTTCATACCTTTAACTTTTACGTGTTTTTTTCTTAATGATTTAGTATGATATACGTCCGAGGTGGCCATTAGGAGAGCAGTATGCTGAGGGAAGAAGCGAAGCTCGTTCTCTAAGAACGGCTCGCATTCATCCATCTCTTACTTCTTTGATTCAGGCATCAATCAACCAGTAACGACAATACGTTTCTAGTCTCCGAATTTGCACCGATGCTTTCTTATACCAATCTTCGATTGTCACAAGTGCTTGAATGAATCAAGCTGTATAGTTGGAGCAACTTACATTGCAGGGATTACATGAACAAGAGTACAATGTTATAGAGATATTTTGCAGACAAGGCCAACCGAAGAAACCAGACAATGGAGCAAATTGCTAGTGAGTTTGAATTTTTATTTTTAATAGCTTGAGTTTGAAGCTCAAAATATTTACATAAAATGATGTCATTTTGAGTGAGATGACGTTATTTTCAATTTCTAAAAATTACAAAAATAAAATAAAATAAATCATGCCCGATCGAATTAAGGCTTGAACTTGAAGCTTGAGGTCTGTTCGAACTTCGGGTTGGACCTAAGTCTAAAATGCTCATTGCTAATCCTAGCGAGAGCTCACTTGAATGGATTTACTAATTTTGAATTTGGTTGTATATAATTTGATCATTTCAATTTTATATGATTGATTGAGTTTAAAAATATTATCAATTCTGAATTGGAATTTAAGTTATCTACTTGAGCTTGAGTTCAAATATATGCCCAAAAAAATTTGGACCCTGACTAATTTGTTTTCTCTGCAAATTATGTATTGTTAAGAGGAGTATTCTTTAAGAATAATATGTAATAAGATAATTTTTGTGATTTAACTTGTCTTAATTTGTAAATTTATTAAATTATTTATTATAAAATACTAAAAAATATTACATATTTCTAAAGTTTACTCAAAATTTTCGATTATAAAAACATGTAAAATTGTTTCTTCTCTAAAAATGACATCCAACTAATTTAAGTTGAAGTTAAAATTCAAGTTTAGTATGAAGTTTGAATTGAAGATTTTTAATTTTTATTAAATATTCATTAAAATAAGTTTATTTTAATTTATAAAATTTTAAAATTAAAAACTAATGATTATAATGATCTATTTGACCAAATTTGATCTGTGTAGTTTGAATCCATATTAAAAAATAATTTTATTTCAATTTTTAAAATTTAAAATTTAGAAATAAAACAATGTCGTTAATAAAATTAGGATTTTTAAATTGCGTTCAAGCTTAAGAGTTAATTGAGTTAGATCGGACTCATATTTTCAACCTTATTAAAAACGGACCAATATTTTCAACCTTATTAAAAATAAAATAATATTATTTTAGAGTGGATTAATCAAAATTTTGGGCAAGATCAGACTGTTGACAAAGAGGGTCGGGCATGTCTAATTCATATAGGGCTGATAATGGGTCAGGCTAGCGCGGACGCTCGAGCTCGAAATTGTCGAGCCCAAGCAAAAAACATACCAGGTTTGAGCAGCCCAATGCTCGGCTCGACTCGACTTTTTTTTAAATAAAAAATAAAAAATAACATTATGTTTTACAAATTGAAGTTATTTTTTTTATCTGTCTATTCTTGGGTCGGGTTTGATTGTCAAGCCTAAACCCATCAGCATCCCTACATTTAACCATGTTATCTAAAATTAGAGGAGGAGAGTACATTGGGATGGGATCAGCGTTACGGCCCAATACAGTGACAAGGTTTCGAGCGCGAAAATGCGAAAAGCAAAGCGCGAATTGTAACACACAGCCACAACCACAAGGGACGAAGTTAGAGAGACACAGTAATGCAGATCACGACGCTACCATTATCAGCAACAGTGAGAGGAAAGCTCATATCAGCAGGCTACACTTCTCT
>JANIMX020000295.1:90813-103619 GCA_024582655.2 Erythroxylum kunthianum | reverse complement strand
GTTTTCTAACATAACCCTTCAGTCTGCCAAAATGTCAAATGAGTGGAGAGTTAATATGGTAATTCCTATATACAAGAACAAATGAGACATCCATAATTGTAACAACTATAAAGACATCAAATTACTTAGTCATACCATGAAGTTATGAGAGAAATTGATTGAGAAGAGCATAAGAAGGGATGCTTTATTCTCCCAAAATCAATTCGACTTAATGCCAGGAAGGTCGACAACAGAAACATTACATCTCTTTAGAAGATTAATGGAGTACTATAGGGAAAAGCAATGAAATTTACATGTAGTGTTTATTGACTTAGAGCACATAGATTACATATACTAGGTCCTTTGCATGGTTAACTCTCTTCAAATTTTCCTTTAAATCATTCTTGCAAAGAGTAACTGCTTGTTAGTTTTCATTTATTCACAACTAATATAAAGCACATCAAACTTCTCTATATATTATTATTATTATTATTAGTATTTATTATTATTATTATTATTATTATTATTATTATTATTATTACATTATTTATTTATTCTTATTATCATATCATTATTTTTTTATGTGGGTCATTTGAAAACAAACTATTTATTAATTAGAGGTAAAGCTATGTACTACTAGGTTGTTGTTGTTGTTGTTTATTGACTTAAAGAAAACGTATAATAAGGTGCTAAAGAAAATGATGTGGAGGTGCTTAGAAATCAAACAGGTACCTATGGCATATATACAAATAATTAAGGATATATATGAAAGTGTATAAACTAGAGTTATAACGATAAGAGAAAATATAGAGCGGTTTTTTTGTAGATATAGGACTACACTAAGTTTCTTCTTTAACTCAGTTTTAAAAAATTAATTTTATTAATATTTTATAATGTGATTAGCATAATAATATAAATACTAATATTTAAAAAGTTTAGTTAATATATTTTTAATATAATCTTTTACTATTAATTAAGTAACATAAGTCATGCAATCCATTTTAATATCAGTCTTTTCGTTAATGCATCAAATATATTACAACAACAACATCAAATATATTATTAAAATATTTAAAAAGATGATCTTTTGGAACTAAATTGTTTAATTTTTAAATTTTTAATTAAAAATTATAAAAGTTAAAATATTAAATAAAAAGATTTAATAATTAAAATTTTAAAAATTTTATCTCAATTTTAAATTATTAATTACATAATAAAATTCCTTTGTACTTCCTTTTTGTTGAACTTAAGCACTATCTTTTTAAATTAAGTCGGAAATAGGAAAGTTTTTTTCGGAAGAAAAAATAACGTCGAAAAACAAATTAAACTCAATACGGTGTCGTTATTGCACAAAAGTGTTTTCACAGTCACGTGAACCGCGATCGTATGCCTAAAAAAAAATTCACTCATCTCTGTTCCATCCGTTCAACGCGCGAATTTCCTGCTCCACTACGCATGACCTCCCACGCACTTAACGGTCTCTTCTCACTCTCATTCCTTCTTTCTCTCCACACTCTTCTATTATTCTATTTTTCTTTCCTCTCTTCCCATTGTTCTATACCATTCAGTAGAACTTTCTGTTGGTTTCTGATCGATCTAGCGAGTTTTTTTTCACAATGTCGTTGTCCGACTCTGAATCGTCGTCGCACGGCGGCGGAGGAGAGCACAAATTCTTTCGCCAAATCAGCCATGACCGTAAGTTTCCGTCGAGTTCCCAAAGAACTGATCAAGATTTCGGAATTCAAACAGTTTCTTTGAGTGACCAGACGAGTTTCATTTAATACTTTAGTTTGAATTTCTTGAGAGCTTGATGATACTTTTGCAGTAAAAACTACGCGATTTTGATTTGTTTTATTTTAAAGTATGTTATCATTTCCTCTTGTTGATGGATTTTCCCGAGGTTTATTTCAGGATTGTTAAATGAAATGCTAGGATCAACGAAGTCGGGGGATTCAAGATCAACGTGGAAGGTACATTTGATGTAATAGGAGTCTGATGCTTATTTTAATGAATATTACTCATCCTACATTTTTCCTGATTTGTTCACATTTTCTAATTTTATATATTTTGTCTGTGGCTTTTTAGAAAAGCTACATACGAACAATAATGAATAGAGTTTTTCTTTCTTTATCTCATATATGCATTGCTCTGACTAGATTTAGCGGATCTGCTTGGCAACGTCAAGATGTTGTTAAATTAATCAGTCTTCTTTTCTTAAATAAAGTGTTTCATTCTTCATTTCATCTCAGTTTATCTGTTTGATTTACCATTATATTTCGTATATTTTTGGTAACTGAACAGCTTTTGTAATGCTATACTAAAATTGTATACATCAAATAGTTCATTAAGTTTGCTCTGTACAGGTACTCATCATGGATAAGGTTACAGTAAAAGTAATGTCTCACTCTTGTAAAATGGCAGACATCACAGATCAAGGAGTTTCATGTAAGAATCATATCACAATTAGATTTATTTTCAATTTAAGATTTTCTCCTGATAAGGACCCTTGAATGGTGCAAGCCAAGTGGGTTGGTTAGGAATTCGGTCGTACTATTGTATTATTCTGTATTGTCCATTTATGCTCTCAATCGACAATATCAATAAAAGTACTTATGAGAAGCATTTTTAGTCAAATAATTCTCATGCGTTTATTTCTCCGTTGAGGAATTATTAGCCGCTTCCTTGTACATGTCTTCAACCCGACTTCAGATAATAGAAGTTCTTCAACCACTCAAGCGTGTCTTGATTGTTCGTTATTTAATGCAATGTAGTTCTTGTTTGATGAATTTAGCTAGTAGAATTTGATAAATACGGTATTTTACTGTAGTGGTGGAAGAGCTATTCAAGAGAAGGGAGCCATTGCCTTCCATGGATGCTGTATATTTTATTCAGCCTTCAAAAGAGAAGTAATTTTTCCTCGCTATTAAAAGCAAACTTCGATTCTTATGTTTGACAGAAAATGCAATAGATTGATATTGTCGATGTGCTTGTTGATCAATTTCAATTATACTTTTAGTCTTGTATGACAACGAACGGTTTTCGGGCCAATAGCTGATCCGAGTTTCTGCCATTGTGGCACATTCAGGCAAAAAGGAATTTCTTTCTGTTGCAACTAGTAGCTGAAACCATCCTAGTTTCCTTTTGATATATTTTTTGACGGAATTGATAAGATTGTTAAGTTTTATAATGGAGTTGGTGTTGCACTGCTAACATGTCGATGCAACTACAGCTCCTTTGAAATACGTTTTGTTTGATTTCTTGCATTGGGGAATTCAACATGAACCGTCTAAATTCTGCTTTCTTGAAGTTGCTTGTAGTTTTCATCGTATTCAATGCTGACACGCCTTCTGGGAAGGTATTATCCAGTTTAACTCTACTTTTTACTAGCATGCAGTATTGTAATGCTCTTGTCCGATATGTCTGGAAGGGAGCCTTTGTACAAGAAGTAAGTACAAGATACAACTTCATTTTTCGGTTCAGTGATTTTAATCTATATGTTCAGACTCATTTTAGCTGACTTCTACTTATTTTATGTGAATTGTTTTCCCTTTCTTTAGAGCTTTCGTTTTTTTTAGTTCACCTGTCCCAATGGCCTTGATTAATCACATCAAGAGTGATACAAGTGTCGTTCCCCGCATTGGTGCCTTGAGAGAGGTCTAGATTCACCCTTTTTTTTGGTTAATTGGTGATATGTATAATGTTGCATGCTTGTTTTTCCTAATCCTATTACTTTGCGTTTGGTATCTTGCAGATGAATATGGAATATTTTCCGGTAGATAGTCAGGTATGTTCATATATAGCTTTGTTTTACGAAAGCTACATTAGCACATGTGTCCTTGTGCCAGTTTGAAATATTTTCCTGGTTATGTAACTTGTATTTGTTTTCTGATAGACAATATCATCATTCACTATTTTTTTATGTAGTAAAATAATACGTATAGTACTAATGCGGTCTGATGCTTGTTGGCTTCTTGAAGCATTGTATTGACTTCTAATTTTTACATCTTTTGGAAAAATAAATATTATTTGTTATTCTTCAAAAAAATTGCATAGTAGTTTATTGCTCTTCATAATAACTAAGTTAAAACAATAGTGTTTAATTCTTAGTTTAAATCTATTTAGATCTTTCGTTGCTTTAGAAAAACTTGGAATTCTATGTACTTACATTTAAAAAAAAATTATCATGGGTCTTCAAAATTATTCATAGTTAGAAGTAAATGTGACCCTGTTTGACTGCTTTTTGACTTCCTGGTTGATAATCTTTACACTTCATTAATATACATTCCCAAGTTTTGTTTCACAAGGATACAATTACATATGCTGAAAACCATTTCCTGCCCTTTGTTTTCACATCTCTTATATAACAATTAACAGAACGTCAATGAGTAACACTGGATTTGTCCACTGAGATCCCTTTAACGCAGGCTTTTATTACTGATCATGAAGGAGCACTGGAGGAGCTGTATAGTGACAATGCCGAGAATTCTCGTAGATTTGATGCTTGTCTGAATGTGATGGCGACTCGAATGGCTACGGTATTTGCTTCACTGAAGGTCAGAAATTTACTTAAGGAGATATATAAACTCTTTTAGGAATTTATCAATCATTATCTAGAAAATCACTGATTTAAATTTATTTTGAAGAACATACATGTTTATATGCGCTGCTTGAGCTCAGTTATGCAAATTGTGTCCAAATTTGTTTCTCCGTTCACTGGGTGTTATGTCAGAGCTTCATGATCATTAAATTTTCTTAAGTTGCTTAGATGTGAGCAACATTTTATTGCTTACTTTCTGTTTGCCTTATCTAAAGAGCAAGTTATTGATCAACTACTCTCTACGGACCGGTTAGCATGTCCTTTGTTTATCATTATAAACCTTGATGCCGGTGTGCATTATTTTCAGACCACAAAATATTTGACACATTCCACATGATGTTAGGGGAGCCAATTAAAGTTCATCTGTACTCTAATTTTCATTTATAGGAAAAGTTTCATTTTCAGGAGTTACCCGTTGTGCGGTATCGTGCTCCCAAGTTGCAAGATGCATCAACAGCAACAGTTCGTGATTTAGTTCCTGAAAAGCTTGCTGGTGCTGTATGGGATTGCATTTCAAAATACAAATCTATTCCCAATTTCCCACAGAAAGAAACATGCGACTTGCTCATCCTAGATAGATCTATGGATAAGGTTGCAAAGTTACGTTCCTTTAACAAGTATTCCTTGTTTATGGTCGATCGTTTTAATTCTGTTGCATATCATGAATCTTCACGTCCAGATTGCTCCAGTTATACATGAATGGACTTACGATGCTATGTGCCACGATTTGCTAGATATGGAAGGAAACAAATATGTGCTTGAGGTATCCCTTTTTGTTTTACTTTCCTTTGAGAGGGTTCCAAGGGATTTTAATCTATCTTTATGTGATGCATCTGTTCTAAAATATGTGTTTAGGTTCCTAGTAAATCAGGTGGTCCGCCTGAAATGAAAGAGGTCCTTTTGGAAGACAACGATCCAGTTTGGCTTGAGCTTCGCCATGCACATATAGCTGATGTATGTTAAGCATTTCTTCTTTTTCTATCGCTTTATCTGAACATGTGAAATAGGTTTCAAGTTTCAACCAACTGAAATATCAGGCTAGTGAACGCTTGCACGACAAGTTTACCAACTTCACATCAAAGAACAAAGCTGCACAGATGCAACAGGCTGGAAGGTTTGGACATCTATGACTTTGATGTTGAATTCGCAAAACTTAAAATGTGTAATGACAAGTCATATCTGCTTATAATTGAGCTATCTTAAGGATCTAGTGTATTTAAAATTTTCAGGTTTGTCTGTTTCATACCTTTGGTTTTTCACATTTTCAATTGCCATACTTTTTGGATTTTGTTTCAATATAAAAGCATGAGTGAGGTGCAAGATGCCATTTCACTTATGAAAGCGAATTATTGACAGTTCTGTGCCTGAACTTGGCCTCATTTGCTAACTAGAAATCAAGGTTACAAAGTGAATAAATGGGCCTTTCTTCACAAGATTCTACTAATTACTATTGATGAAATCACTTTCATGGTTCATAATGTTTCAACAATTTCTGGAATGACAGTACAAAGGTTACGTAGAAGTTTTCTGTCAGAACTCAGCTTATACATGTAAAGATATGCATCACTTACGTTGCAGATTCAACTTTTGAATTGTTAATAGAATAAAGGAGCAGGTTCTTAACAAACTGGTTCATTTCCTTACCCGGTACTGAATTTTGAATTAATGCAGAGATGGTAATGAAATATCAACTAGAGAGCTACAGCAAATTGTTCAAGCATTGCCAAAATACAACGAAACAGTTGAGAAGCTCTCTCTCCATGTTGAGGTGCGATTCTTCTTTATTTTTCAAGATCAACAGCTTTACATTTACATGGATTCATGCATGTGAAACACTATCTTGTAATTAGTATATTCACTAAGAAATGACATGGGAATTTAATTTGCTTCTTTAACCACGAGAATCCCTCCACAAATCGGGCGGGAGAATGGCAACTTTCTTTTGCTTTTGGAAGTTCAACAGTTTGCCGGTGCTTGGATCTGAAATAGAGCAGAAAGCATTAAATAAGAAGTATCAAACGTTTAATGTGAACAGGAGGTGTAATGGATTGAAGTTGCTATAGCGCTAAAACATAAAATTTTGATCCTAAATTTGTGAAGAACTAGTGGTTCAGAGGTTCAAGTTTGATAGTGATGGTCTATATATAGGTGCACAATTTTACATCGTGAGTTTTGTATACGTCTATTTGCTTATTTTTCTGCACAGATTGCTGGACAAATAAATAGTCTTATCAGAGAGATGAAACTTAGAGACCTTGGACAACTAGAGCAAGATCTTGTTTTTGGGGATGCTGGAGCAAAGGATGTCATCAATTTTCTAAGAACACATCAGGTGATAAATCATGGAATAATTCTAGTGGACAAAACGTACATGTTTGATGCTCTATGCTCAATATTTTATCAAAGAACCTTTTCTCCATGCAGGATTCAACTCCAGAAAATAAACTTCGGCTATTGATGATTTATGCCTGTGTATATCCTGAGAAATTTGAAGGTGACAAAGGTGTAAAGCTAATGCAGGTAATTACTCTATTCAAATATGAGAAATGATGTATGAGGAAATGTTTCGTAGTATGAAAAATCATACACAAAACGATGACTAATAATTACTAAATATATTTTCTTAATAAGATTCTTGAAAACTAGAGCAGTTAACATAGTTCATTAGAAAATATTGGTTAAAAATGATAAATTACAATCAACGAAAAAAAGTTTTTTGTTGATTTATGTATGTGCTTGCTATAATAATTGGTCTTTTTTACCTTATGCTTCTCGCTGTGACCAAACTTAATGCGAGACGGGGTTGGCATTTGCTTCTATTTATAAAACATTTCGTCCTTCACTCTCATTTTAGTCCAAGAACCAATGTGAATTTTATGTCCTTTGCCAAACGATCAATTTTAGTTTTAATACTTTTCTGATGTTTTTTATTCTCCTTTTAATCAGTTGGCCAAGTTGACAGATCAGGATATGAAAGTTGTGAATAATATGAAACTGCTTTCGGGGTTATCCGAAACCAAGAAGCCAGTCAGTAGTTTCTCTCTCACGTTTGATAACAACAAGAAGGTATGCACGTACATTTGCAACATTTGTTTCCTATCTACAAGATGTTTGCATGAACAAAATGTACCTTTTGATTTTTTTTTAAACAGTTTGATCTATGTTTCTTTTGATTATCAGAAAAATCAGGCAGCAAGAAAGGATCGAACTGATGAGGAAGAAACATGGCAACTATTTCGCTTTTATCCCGTGTTAGAGGTATTAATCTTACTTTAGGACTGCTCATAAGGTGGGGTACTAATTCTATCTTTAGTTTCATAATGATAAGGAATCATCACCAAATTACTTAAAAGAAATCATAAAATATTTCTCTCTATATAGAATGTGATAGAGGTTCGTGTATATCTAGTAAACAATAAAAGCTATAAAATTTAAGATGCCGGTTGAGAGAATTGAAGAGGGGAAATGCTTGCCACATCCTAGATTACATATACATATCAGGAAATTCATATTGATACCTTACTACTAAATTTATCTTATTTTGTAACCTTGTTCTTAACGCACTCTCTCGGTAAATTTACTCTGGCCTTCAAATTTCATTATGGTACATGGTAGATTTTATTTATTGAACAAAATGGAAGACTCACTTATTTTAGCGAGAATTATCAAAAGATTAACTTTAGGCGACTTTATTTCTCTGTCAGGAGCTTATTGAAAATCTCAGTAAAGGTGCATTGCCAAAGAATGAGTATATATGTATGAACGAACCGAGTCCGCCTGTCCCAGAACCCACCAAGAGAGGATCAGGGCGGACAAATCAAGCTCCTGCTGCACCAGAAAAGAAAACTCCACATTCAATGAGGTCTAGGAGGACTGCAAATTGGGCTCGACCTCGTCATTCTGATGATGGCTATTCAAGGTACGCACAACCTGGACTTGTTGGTATCCGCAGTTGTGCAAGATGAGCCATATCTCGACGACCACCATTCATCTACTTCAATCCTCAGCGGTCATATTTAATCATTTACATTTCCAGCAGCATATTGTCATTTTTTTTAGTGGTAGAAAGATAAACCGCAGCTCAGATGAATTCTGCAAAAGCAAATGTACATCACATTACTAAGTTCCTTCTTGCTTGAATATCTTTTATAATTTTCCAACTGCTTTTTGCAGCGATTCAGTTCTGAAAGAAGCAACATTAGATCTTAGGAAAATGGGACGACGCATTTTCGTATTTGTCATTGGGGGTGCAACTCGATCCGAGGTAAACTGTTTTAGGAACTTCTCATTTTGGAATACATATCTCATTTCACCTGGAAGATAGATCTTACTTATGGATCTTTCTTGATTCTGTTGTCAGCTACGTGTTTGCCACAAGCTCACAACAAAACTGAGGAGGGAAGTTGTGCTAGGCTGTACTAGTTTGGACGATCCTCCACAATACATAACGGTATGCCTTATGATAAAAATTTGTTTACTGTAGAAGTACTTTCCAAGAAAAAGCATTGGAAACATTGAATACTCATTTAGTTCGAATCCAAACTTTTATGATCTCATAATCCTACCAGTTCTACCATATTATATGTTTATTACGGTTCCATTTTGTCCTCTTCTATTTACTACTTCGAAACGTAGAAACATCAATGAGCATAAATAATCTACGGTATAGACTATTGATTTGTGGTTCTGGTCGTTCATTGATCTTTTGAACAAGGCAGAAACTGAAGCAGCTGTCAGATACTTCAATGGATGCGCGCTGAGATGATAAATTCGGATCGGTAGAAATATGTGGAATTTTTGCTTTTAATCACCACTTGCAGGTGCGTCTCTTGAGACCTCTGTTGCGCACAAACATTTTTAGCAGATACTATACACGAAAGATTGACCATTCCTTTTTTGCCTTTCTCAAGGTATACACATACTTACACGTGATGTTCTTCACTTCTCTTCAAACAATACAGTGATTGGAGAAGGTAATGTATAACCCCGAATTTGCTAATGGGGCTGAAATGGAAAATCACTGATTGGCGTGGAGCAAATTGTCCGACTTATGGCTGCGGTGCTATTGTCCACTTTCTCTGATGACTGCCTCAACAATTAGCAAAACTCAACAGAGTGAAAATAATAATAATAAAAAAAAGTGTAACAAAGGGATGTCAGGTGAAGTAACCATCCTCATGTTTTTAAGGCTTGCTTCTACTTATTCAACATCAATATCATATCACCGGTTTTTGAGCTTGAAAGTATGCACATTATCAATTTCGAGTTATCTTACCCTCGCAGAACACGTCATTTAGAGGAGAAATTGCACTCATGTAAATTCGCCATTTATTCACAGGGTAGAAGTTCTCTAGTTGACATTCAGTATTAATTCTTTTAATCAATAATTGAAAGACTTAGATCAATTTATTAATTAATAAATTAGTTTTATAAATTAAAATAAAGTAATTATTTTTATTTAATAGTTTTTTAATTAAATTTTAATTTTTTATAATCTCTTTCAATCATATTTTAAAATTTTAATTTTATTTAATCGTTGACTAATTTGGTAATAATATAAAACCTTTTAAAACTTAATTTTTTTAACTTACCTAATTAACTTTTAGTACCTATCCAAACCTTTTTCCACGTTACCGGCCTCCCAACCTTGCGGAGGTCCAGTCACCTCTGTCCGTACAACATTTAAAACCGAATTACGTCCTCGAATAAAGAAACTGAAGATTTTTTTTTAATAATAAGAAACTGAAGATTTTTTTTTAATAATAAGAAACTGAAGATTTGAGTGTTAATATAAGCAGCAATTTATTTAGAACTTGATACCGCAATTTAGAACTTAGCTATATCAAGTTTATTATCTAATCAAATATGTATTTTATAAATTATTATATATATTTGACAATTTATTAATATACACTGAAAAAGATAACTATTATAAAATTTACTCCGGAAGAAATTGAATTTTAATAATAAAATGTCGAGATTCTGTACAGAGCATTTAGTTGAATATCTTCACATTTTTTCATGAATTCAAATCTTCTATGCACTATTACAATATAATAGTAATACGATTGTAATTTATTAGCTATTATGTCACACCATTCTCTAAATTTGAAAAAATAGAGGTTATTTGAATTTTTTAGAAGAAAGGGTTGATCCATATCATTTTTCTTTTTCTATTAGTATTGAATAGAACATATTACGCCAAAATTTAAAAAAATTGTTGTCATTAGTACTGAACTTAAGGTAAACCCGAGAAAAATGTATCCAGTCCAAGACGAGTTGAACAGCATCATACCTCTTCGTAGCTTTGAACAAGTGAGATAACCACAAATTGCCCCTAATCAAATTTTGCAGGAAAATTAGAATGTTTCTAAAGATTTGATCTCATCAGGTTATTAGTTTATTTTTTCTTTTCTTAGAAAAATAGAATTTCAAACTCAACATTGCCCTAAGGAACATATTTTTAGACAAACATTAAAAAATATATTTTAAATCTTAACATTTACAATAAAATATAACTTGAACTTTAATATAATTTAATATTGTTTTAAATTTTGAAGAATAGATTTTAAATAAATAAAAATTTTAACAAAATTAACTATCCATTAATTAAATATTATGTCAATATTAACGTAATATTAATAAAAAAAGTTTCAGTGAACTCACTGTTTCAGATATACATTTTACAAAGTATGTCTCATTTGTCATATGAGAGAAGCTACCTTTTATTTAAAAATAAAAAATAATATTTGATTGATACAATTAATTTTGTTAAAATTTTTTAAATGTTTTAAAATCGTTCAGATTAATTTAAACTTTTTAAAACACTTCTTTTTATTTGCGCAACAAATAAAAATCTAACAGAAAATATAGCGGTGAAAAATATATATTCAAATAATTAGCAACCAATACTCAAAACTGAAAACATAGGTTTAGCACTTTAAAAACTTTTAACATAACAAGGCCAAAAGTAGAAGCTCACGCCTAGAACAGACCCGCCATTTCTAGTCATCTCCATTTCTCACTCTAGATTCTTCGAAAAACCCTAAGCTCTCGACCTTCATTGATCGAGATATGGATCCGATTTTAACTATCGCGACTGTTTCGGTGCTTCTCGGAGCTCTAATCGCTTTTGTTTTCTTCAGAAGCTATTTTCTCAAGAGAAAATCAGATATCGGATCCATCACCAAGCCGGAGTTCCATTCGGATACTAAGAAGCCTACAAAACCTACTCAACCAAAGAAGTCTCACCCCAAACCTCACTCTCATGCTTCCGATAAGGTATTCACGATCTGTAATCCACTGTTTGGCTGTTGTGAGATTATAGTAGCTCTTTTTGTTTGCTTTAATTTGGATGTTTATGAACACTCTTTGTTTAGATGAAATTATGAGGAAATATGAGTTTATGTAGTCAAATTGTTTAATTGAAAATTGGAGAGTCGTGATTCAATTATGGTTCTGAGTTATGGATTTAACGGATGTTGATTGCGTTGTTTATGAATTGAAGGATCAAAACAAGAGACATCATCCTTTGGACTTGAACACTCTAAAAGGTCACGGAGACTCTGTAACAGGCCTATGTTTCTCGTACGATGGACGGAGTTTGGTAACAGGTGTGCATTCTCGTTCTTTACCTTGAATGCTTTTTATTTAGATCTGAGTTCAATTATAATAAGATCGTTTTTCCCTGCCGTTGCATCTTAAGAGAGTTAATCTTGTGTTTTTCTCTTTTGTTTTTTGAACAGCTTGTGGTGATGGAGTCGTTAGGGTATTTAAGTTGGATGATGCTTCAAGTAAGAGCTTCAAGTATGAACCTTGTGCTCTTTCAGCTGATATAATTCTTTGTATAATGCTATGTTGTTCTCTAACTTCTAGTGATGTTTTTGCATGTTTTCTTCTTCAGGTTTTTGAGAATTAACGTACCAGCTGGTGGTCATCCAGTGGCAGTCACGTTTGCTGATGATGCCACTTCTGTAATAGTTGCATCTCATTCCATGTCTGGTTGCTCTTTGTATATGTATGGAGAAGAGAAGGAAAAACCTGCTAATGATTCTAAGCAGCAAACGAAACTACCTCTTCCAGAAATAAAATGGGAACATCACAAGATTCACGAGTCTAGGGCTGTTATCACGTTAGTTGGAAGTGCTGCGACTTATGGTAATGCTGATGGAAGTACGATTGTTGCCTCTTGTTCAGAAGGTACGCCCTGTTAATTGCTGATGGAACCCTT
>JANIMX020000294.1:1038514-1052681 GCA_024582655.2 Erythroxylum kunthianum | reverse complement strand
ACTAACCCGCTTGTCAAACACTCTCTCTTACAGTTCAATTTAAAAGACAATTGCGATGTGGTGAATGAATGAGTAGAACCTGGATCTATCAATGCAAAAGCTTCAAAAGTAAAGATAGATACCATACCTACTACAACATCTGGGGAGTTCTGAGCCTCCCGTCTGGTGATAACATATACCCTGGGCTAGGCCTATGGCTTGTTACTCCTCACCTCAGCCCTCAGACTGGGATTGGCAGAACTAGCTCTGCCTCTACCACGGCCTCTCTACCCTGACACAAAAGCCCTGCTCTGTTGTACTGTGGGCTTGGTCACTATGACCCCTCGCACTCCTGACTGAGCTCCTGACATATCTAGACACTCTATGATCTGGTGCTTATGGGAGCCACATCTCAAGCAAGCTCCCGTTAGTCTCCAACACTCACCACCATGCTTCTTACCACAGTGGGCACAAGGCAACAAAGTCTGAGTCTACACCCTAGACACTTGACCTCTGCCTCTGCTGGTCTGAGCATAGCCGCTCTTGGCTCTTCTACCACTGTCAGTCTGTGATATGAAAGCTCTCTTTTAGTGCTTCTTAAACTTTCTTCCAGATTCAGAATGGGTCTCACCTTGTCTGTGCTCAACTTGATCCTCTTTCGTAGCTTCTCAATGCGAATCGATGCAGCTTTCAATTCTGTATAACTACTCAGATTGGAGATGGCCAGCATGGTACGGATCTTCATGTTCAGCCCATCCTCAAATCTTCGACACTTGTCTTCCTTGGTTGGAACCAAGGTAGTAGCATAGCTCATCAGCTCATTAAACTTCATCTCATAATCAGCTACAGTCATACTTCCCTGTTTCAATTCCAGAAATTCCTTCATCTTCCGGTCCATATAGATCTTTGGCATGTAGTTGTCTCGGAAGACCTTCAGGAAATCCTCCCAAGTCAGTCTACATGGCCGGACTGAACTACCAAAGACAGTTTTTCACTACTGGTAAGCTGGCCTTGCAGTAAGGAAACTACATAGTCAAACTTCTCATCTACCTCCCGATTTCCCTAAGAAATCAATATAACCAGCACGATCACTGTAGCTCCCAACTTGACAACTAATTTGCATGGTTGGTAAAATTGAGGGGGTGAGTACACTAGGTACTCGTGAGAAGGAAAAAACATAACTAACAAATAACACCCAGTAAACGCCAAATTGGCCCTAGTGACCCGATACTAATTTTCGTGTCAATCATACATGCAAATTAAGACATCACATACACATGCTATCAATTAATCGGTAAGCATAAAAATCACATAAAGTGCCAAAGCAAGCACGTGTGCCGCCACTAGTCGGCCAAACTAGTGCGCACATCCACCGAATCCCGGTGTTGGCTCGACACCCATCCGGTGTGAGTCCGGATTCAGTCGACAGGAGCGTCATGTCCCTAGGTAATGACCTCATCGATGTCCAGACCCTAGGTATGGAATCACCCACCAGTCCCATAAATGATCAAATAAATACATGGACTCAAGTACTAGTAATAAGTACCGAATTACATTAAAATGTGTGTGTCTGGTAATTAATTAATATAAGTTGACACTAAATGTCTGATATGAACTATTTACTCATATCCAGGTATCAAACAAACCCAAGTTTAAATGAGATCAAATTAATGCGAGCTTCATTTAAAAAAAAAAAATAAAGTTAAGAGACAAGTTTAGTAATGCGGCCCCAATTATTTTGGTTCAAAATTAATAAGTTAAGTTCGGTTTTAACTTAAATATTCAATTTTGATTAGTTTCGAGCTCAACAAATTATTTTTGAATTCAACCATTAGTAGAAAATTAGATTGATCTAATCCAAAATCAATAAACAATCAACTAAAAAATATATAATCAAACTTGAGAAACCGGACTTGACTTAGGCTTGGTAATGAGAAATTTCTTTTCAGCCTGAACTTGAAAAAATTTAAAAGTAAATTTTCTTCAAACTTTTCAACTTTAGGATGCACCTGGACTGAACTGTCACCCCTAAATCGACTTGATCATTGCCACTGCTACATATGTTTAAGGAAAATCGATTCTCTGTCCAACATGTTCATCAACTTGGCTTATTGCAAATGATCGATGTAGTAACCAACAATTCACTATAACTTAATGGGAAGTATCTAAATCTAAATTTGATTAGAGAACAGAGAAAACGAAATGCTATGAGTAATGCCATTTGCACTTTTGGTGGTCGACCTTTTCTTTATGTTAATGCAGGAACTTATGAACATCAAAAGTACACGAGCACATGTGTGTGCTTAGAGTCCTGTAGAATCCCTACGCTCATGGTCCTTAAGCCTGTATCTCCATCACCGAGAAAACCTGAAAGGTCAAAAACAGTAACAGAAATGGCTCAAATGTTATGACAGAGATCCAAAGAAGAACATTTATTGGCAACTTGCAGTTTAATATGAATTTGCCATCATTTCAGAAGCTGCTAATACTTTCTACACTTCTATGACAATTGATGCTGATATTATACAACCGTACACTGATCGATAGGCCCAAAATACTGACCAATGTGAAAATTCCAAGTTCGCTCCGAGTATTTTTCAGCAGATTATGCAGACAACAGACATACTCAATTTTGATCGAATCTGCAGAATGCTATTCCTAATACAGTTGGAGCGCTTTAACAGTCGCACCGATTGCATTAATAATTGGATCAGCTATTACACAACTTGATCACATACCACACCACGCCTCATTTACTGAATTGTTATTCACCAATACTACCGATTGTTCAGGATCCAACATATTGATATAAGCAATTCAGTACATGTTTGCAAATATGGGTTCCCTAATTCATGAGGGATTCAATATCCTTCGTATCAAAAAGTGCATTCACGTGAACCCTCTTAATGGATTAAGTCATCAACTTGCTTCCTAAAGAAAAAATATAGATGGGCAAAAGTAAAGGAATTAGAAGAACTCACTGAGATAAACTTAGACTGAGAATAGTGCTTCCTGATTAATCCTCCTCTTCTCCAACTGTCCAAAGCAACCTAATATAAAAGCAGGCATCAATATCTAACCAGCCACCACCAGAAATCACAAAACGAGAAAAGCGATCAATTCAGTAATACCAATGGAAGAGAACCTTTAAAATTACCAGAATAAGCAGATCACTAGAAGAATGACAAGATAACCAAGCTTAAAAAACCTTTTCTGCTTTTCCCTATTCATATGGTTGTAGATCTCAGTAACATCAATCAAGTGTTGTCTCTGCATGTACCTGTCAATTAAATCAGAGAAACACATTGATTATACTGTTAAATGATGATGCTCACATAGCTTGTTTATTAGGAGGATCTTCCAAAATTCACCAGTTTTCTCAAATCTCTGCTTTACTTTTTATCCTTAAACATCTGCAAAAGCACAACAACTTCTCAAACATTAATTACCAAAAGAAAAAAGGATGTTTCTTAAAACATGCTAAAGTTTCTTAGAAGGTGTGAATTGCACTTTAAGTAAGCCCTTGTCGTTATATATGATATCATGTAACACTTCAACGTTCTTAAAAAAGGTATTAGTAGTAACTTAAATTCTAATGAAATTAACCTTTTGTGGGTTCCTAATAAATGGCCAAGAACTTGGCCTATATCATATTAATGTTTCATAAAATGTTTAAATAATCTAAATAAATGCTTGTCTTTATCTCTAGTGCTAATATTGTATCTTATTAGTAAGGTTAAAATGCAAAATGATATCAGAGATACTGATAAATTCTTAATTAGACTTTTCTGTGGAGCTTTGGCACAAAGGAAAAACCACAAGAAAACACAAATAGAATGCTCAAACCACCCACATTTGAAGTGATAATCTAATTTTCAGGTGTTATGCTCAGAAAGTGTTGGCATTTAGAAACTTACAATGTCAAATTGTGGAATACGCAAGGCATACACAAAAGGCACATAAACCAATGTCCTGTAAACAGAAATGACATGCACAGCAATCCTAGAATTATGTACTCCGGCAATACAACCGCGTTTATCTGATTCGCCGAGTCGTAAGGATTTATATAATCAGTCTCAAGATCCGTCAAGTTCATGAGCTGTATCCAAAAGAAAGAGAACGAAATTCAATAAACAATTACATAAAAAACAAAAACTTTCAGAACTCATCTCTCTGGTCTTGTGTACCCAGATAGTGAGTCACAGACAGTACTTAAGAGCTTGGATAAGGATTGAACCTGAAATACTACAATGCCCATAACATCCATAAGTAACAAGAAGTTCAATAACCATCCAAGAAGACCCAACATGTCCTCTTTCCTTCTCGTTTCTCTGTCTGTATGTGAATTCTTCTCTCACTTTGAATGGTTCCGTATTTCTTCCTTTTTAGCAATGTACGGATCATACATGGTGTACGCATCTACATCCTTTATACAGTAATTTATTCGGAGACTATTTTATTAGACTTAAATCGAATGTGTAAAATAGAATTGGATTCGAACATATAAAAAATGAAAAAAATAATCGAACACACAAATAGATATTTTTTAAAATGGTTAAAAAACTTAACAGGTTAGACTGATTTAATTGTAAAAGGTTTATAACTTTTAATTTTTTGGTTGGATTTACTTTAATAATTAATTTTTTCAATTTAAAACACAACAACTTTTAAATTAAAAAATATAATTTTAACAAATTTTTAAAAAGTATTGATTTTGTGATTTTTTTGTTTATAATTAATTTATTAAATTATTTATATAAATATATATAATTTATGTGTTATTGTTGTAATATATATACATATTATTCATAAGAGTATTCAGTCAAAGTCATTTTTAGTGTCCGGTTGATTGAAATTAACTGATAGCTGATTCATCCTAATAAGCTTTTGATAACTTGTTTGGTAAAAGACTTTTATCAGTTACTAATAACTGATCAAGTCCTAAACAACTCCTAATACAAAAAGTTATTGAACATAACTTTTCATGATAAGCTATCAACTGAGTTCAATTAGCCCAACCAAACAGACTCTTAATGTAAAATCAACTTTCAATTTAATAGGACTTTAATGTCACGATCTCTAACAATTGGTTTTAATATTAAAATTCTAAATTCATCATAAATTATGGAAATTTAAATAATGTTACCCGTAAAATGATTCTCAATGTTTTGTTATTAAAATGTTGATAAAGTAATATAATATATATAACTTTTGTTCTCTTTATAAAGTTGACCATTTTAAAAGAAGAAATTATTTGAAATATTCATTTATGATTAATCTTTTTAACGTATCATTTTGACAAAATATAAGAGTTTAAAAATCATGTGATATAACACTAAAATTGTTAATAATTTATTAAAATTATAAATTGGTTTCTCTATATAAATGATTTATATATTGAAATATTAGTTGAGGTAATTAATTAAAATATAAAATATAATTAAAATTAATTATTTAAAAACATGTCAATTTTAGTGAGATAACTATATATTTTTATTTAATCTTATAATAAATTAAAATATAACATGAATATCAGAATATCAACCTAAAAATATATAGTATTATGATTAAAATAACATGTCAGTATAATCAATTAAAAAATATTTTATACGTAATTTCGGCCCACTAAAGAATATGATATATTCCTTGTATAGGCCTACTTGTATGTCACTTGCAGGCTTCTCTTTCAAGGCCCAGTCCATCAAAGAGATAAACAGCTAGACGTCGTCGTATGTGTTTGAGCTGCAAATTTCTGTCTTGATGCCAAAGGCAGATCCGGAAGAAGAACAAAAAGGGGGGCGAAACTCCTTGGCTTAACTCTCTAGTTCTGTAGTTTCTTTGCCCTAATCCTCAGGCTCTTATCATCAATTTCTCTCTTCTAATTTTTCTTCCGTACACCATGACCAAGCAACAAGCCAACTGGTCTCCTTACGATTTCAATGGAGGGTAATTTTCGCTCTTTTATCTATTTTTCTCTCGCGTTGTTAACTGTATAATCTTTTGATTGTAGAGGTGTTCATCGTGTTTTTTGACTGTTTCCTCAGAACTTGTGTTGCGATTGCGGGAGCTGATTATTGTGTAATCGCTGCCGATACTCGAATGTCCACCGGCTACAATATTCTCACCCGCGATTACTCCAAAATCTGTAAACTGTAATTTATTTATACTCTTTTGCTCTTAATTGTCTTGTCCCTTATGGGTTTAATCCTTTAAATGTGACTTGTTATGCTGTTTACATATTCATTATGATCTATTGCGTCATCATTGAGTGTGAATAATTTGCTTCACAGCTCTAGTTGGTTAGTACGATCTGATTAGTTAGATAGTAAGGCAAGTAATTATTGTTACATAGTTTGTATAGTTCTGTGATTTTAAGTTCTATATTTTCCTCAGAGCGGACAAGTCTGTCTTGGCCTCTTCTGGTTTTCAAGCTGATGTGAAAGCCCTGCAGAAGGTGTTGTCGGCAAGGCACTTGGTGAGTCTTTGGGAAGTTGATATGATTGTTCTGTTTGTTTTGTAGATCTACTACCTAAGTGATGCAATTCTACCTCGTTTATGAACCTATTTGAGGAAAAAGTGGAGAGCACATGACAAGGAGTTAGACCGATTCCAGCTTTACCAATTGCTTGGTCTACACGATCGGCCCAAGATTGGCCTGTGCCAACTAGTGTGAAGGACTTGAGGGGATTTTTGAGATTGACAGGGTACTACTTACGACGTTATTGCTTGACCAGCTGGAATTGGTTTAACTCCTTGTCACGTGCTCTTCACTTTTTCCTTGAATAGGTTTGCAGGGGAGGTTGAACTGTATCACCAAGTGTTAATTAAATTAAAGTGTGCTACAAGTTCATGGATATGAACTATGAGGATGTGCTACTTCTTTATGTGTTCTATATTAGTATTGCTTTGCATACATGTATATTATGCATGCATATCATATGACTAATTCACACTGTAAACTGGCCTGATGCTGTTGTAATGTTCAATGTTTGGGAATGTGCTGTTTCACTAAACTATTTGCTTTGTTCCGTTATATTTATGTTGGTACTTTTCAGATCTATCAACATCAGCACAACAAGCAGATGAGCTGCCCAGCTATGGGTCAACTACTCTCCAACACTCTTTACTATAAACGCTTCTTTCCTTATTATGCTTTCAATGTTTTGGGTGGCCTTGATAGTGAAGGTATCTTAATTTAGACAAGTGATAAATTTTAAGTCTCTCTCCGTTCATGTTAATAGCTTGGCGTTCTGGTTGAAAACTGTAGGGAAGGGCTGTGTTTACACTTATGATGCTGTTGGGTCCTATGAGAGAGTTGGATACAGTGCCCAGGGTTCTGGTTCCACACTTATAATGCCGTTTCTGGATAACCAATTGAAGTCACCCAGCCCTCTCTTATTGCCTGCCCAGGTACTTTCAGTTATCTCTTGTTATTTGTTACGTGAATCTTCGTAAAAGTTTCATTATGTTAAGGTTTAAACTAATAATTTGTGGCCTGTGTAGGATGCAGTAACTCCCCTTACGGAGCCAGAAGCGACTGATTTAGTCAAAACTGCTTTTGCATCAGCAACTGAGAGGGATATTTACACTGTAAGTTCCAACTAACTCTTCAATATTTGTGCGAGGAAATTAGTTTCTCAGGCAAAAGAAACCTGCAAAAAATGGTGGATTGCTTGAACTTCATGCAAAATAGATGGACAGACAAAAAACTTGACAAGAGGCAAAGAGTATTTTAACTATATTACAACTTTTTATTCTTCCTTCTTACATTGTCATGTTTGTCCTACAGGGAGACAAACTTGAAATAGTTGTCCTAAATGCTGATGGCATCCGTCGAGAATATGTGGAACTCAGGAAAGATTGATCAGGTCAACGGTCCATTACACTATTCCTGGAAGCTGAAATTTGCGATAGCATAGAATGCTTGCACTAGTGCTGTATTGCTTGTTTATGCTCTTTCAGCTCATTGGTCATAGTGTAATGAAGTTAATCAGCAAACCTTGAAATGAAGGGACATCTTGTGGCGATGAACTGATGATATGCAATATGCATGATGAACTGTGTATGCCGTCATTAAATTGAAGTTTGCTGTTCGTAGAATCTATGGTGTTCAAATCTTTTATCGGATATTAATCTTACGGTTTGCTTCAAACTGTTGTCTGGTTTCAAAATGCAATTTCAGGACTATTCAACTGGTTCTTATAGCAAATTTGTCTGTCTTTTGGTTGCAATAGTATCAAACAGAAGAAATTGTTCACAATTGAATTCCATTTCTTGCATCTGGTGTAATAGCATACCATGAGAGCACAAGGTAAACCAATATTTCCTTCTTATCATCAATGGGAAGAATAAGAAATTGTCAGCTATTTTCAGCTTAGTTTGCTACAATGGCAACTATAATGTGGTAGCCTATTGTAAGAACTTAAATGCCACTGGTTGGTGTTGGCCTTCAAAAGGTTTCTTCAGAAGCCCATCCTTTCTTCTCCAACGCCAATCTCAATGTCTGCTATGAAACAATGAGAAACTGTGTTCATGCCATCAAAAGGAAAACCAAGAAACTTGTTTTTATGAAGGAAATGAAGTATTGCCTTGATTCTCTTTCTATTGACATCAAAATCAAAGTTTCCAATTCGAGATGCAGATCGATACTCCACAATCGATTTGTTTCCGGGTCGAAACCAGAACTCTACATCATCCACAAACTGTATGATATAACAAACAGGCGCAGTAGTTTGTTATTGTAAGCTTGTAAAAAACGTTCTGATGATGAAAGTGATATGGTCAAATCGGTAAAACCTACCCCCAGAATGGGACTTTGGTATTCCACACACAAATAATCATCTTTCTGTTCCACGATTCTCGGAGTATATTTGTCTGGTTTCGTTGATTTGATCTGCAGCAGGATGAACAATTCAATTTCAGACCAAGTAAAACAGTGGAAATTCTTCTGATAACATATCTTTACCACATGAATAAGCTCTTCCATTGCAACTTCTCTGCTCACAAGCTTTTTTCTGCCGCCATTGTAGTTCCTGTAGAACAAAAACGCAAACACATTCCTAAGTTGTCATTAACAGAAGGTTGTAGGTGCCCACCAACGGTACCAGTCGTGCCAATGAACAGAATTAACCAACAAAAGCTTCAAACCATGGAGGAGTGTAGTGTGTAATATCGCTGATATTCTCCGAAGTTGAGATACAATTCTTAGTCGCCGGACACAGAGACAGAGCTTGCTGGTTCTTTTGCACTCCTAGGTAATCGGGCTTTTTCCCACTGCATCCCATAACAACCATTAGTGTTATTACGAGACCACAAAATCGTGTCTGATGTTGGCAGTCTCTATGATATTGGAGAAGAGATTCAAAGAAATGTACCTAAGATTGAAAATAGCTCCAATAACAGCTAATTCGCTGCTCTTCAATATCAATTCCCTTTGTTATTGGCAACGATATTCTGAAGAAGTCAGTCCCATGCGAAAAGAGAAGAGAGGAGAAGAGGGTTTGAGCTTAAGCTTTTACCTTCGGGAAATTTGATGGAGTGGTATGTTATTGTTGTTTTGTTGAGAGAGTAGAACCTGGCGACGAATGAAACCATCTGAACGCTTGTTCGGAGTCTTGTAATAATGAAACTTACAGTGGGCGCTTGCTGAAGATGCCATTTTCGAAGGATTGGAGCTCCGAACTCTGTGTGTGTCTCTCTCTCTCGTTTTGAGGCCGAGAGCTTCAAATTTTCATGGGCTTTATAGATTTGAGAGACTTGGGCTTTTCAGTTTCACTTATGGGCTTTGCTCTGTATTAGGAAAAGGAGGAGCAAGAAAATACGAATAATTTAACAGAGGCGAGAAGAGGAAATAGCTGTATATAATTTAAGAAATTTTGATAATTTTTTTAAATTTTAATTAAAATAATAATTAAATAAATAATCCTTATTCATAAATTAATTAAACATTATAGATATTATAATTTAAATTAAAGTAGCTAAATTTAAATCAAGAAATCGTTTAGTTTGACTTTTATTTTTTATTATAATTTTTTAGTTTTTAATTTCCGTTTCTATTTTTTTAAAATAAAAACCAAAATTTGTTTAAACAAAATTTAAAGATAAATTATTTTTAATTACATAAATTTATTTAATCTCTTATATAATATTTGTTAATCAATTATTAATAAATTATTTATAAAAGTAGTTTGTGTTTTTTATTTAATTTAGTATTAATTAAAAATATATATTATTTAATTATAAATAATGTAATTTAATATTTAATATTTAATAATTATAAATAATTTAATTTAATTTTTATATTTTATATATTTAATTTAATAACTAAAATAGATTAAAAATAAATATATTTTTAAATTATTTATTTTAATATAATAAAAATTTTAAGAACTAGAAAAAAGTAAGATAAAAAATAAAAAGTAAAAAACTTAAACTAATATATTTTTTACAAAATAAAAGACCCTAAAAAATTAATAACTTATTATTATAAGTTCCTATTTTTACATTAGTTTTTAACTAAATTTTATAAAGAATTTAAAAAAATTAAAAACTTTTTTTAAACCAGTATTAATTGCTTTTGTGTTGTTCGTTCAATATCAGGCTTCTGCTACAAGCTTCTGTTCTGTTCTGCTCTCTTCTTCCTTCTGTCCGATACTCGCACTCCAATGGCTCGAAATAGGGTAAGCCTGTACTGATTCTCTCTCTCATTTATCCAGTTTAATGTTTTCCCTATATTGTGAAAGAACCCATATAGTTCATTTCTGCTTGTTGGCTTTCAATTAAATGTTAGAACCTTCTTCACTTCACTCTTTGTCTGAAAACTTTTTTACTACTATGAACTTGTCTGAAATATTTGGTCTCGGTGGTCCTTTTTGTTGCCTAGGACGTAAGAAATTAATGTGAAGCTCTTGTGTTTATTGTAACAGGAAGGTTTAGTGTTGTTAGTTGATGTTGGTCCCTCTATGCACGAGACCCTACCTGAGGTTGAAAAATTATGCTCCATGCTTATACAAAAGAAGGTATTGCTTCAAGCTTTTCTACTGATCCATTTCAGTTTCCTTTTTTCTTTTTGTGTATGTGCCCTTTTAATTGATCCGCTTCAATATTCAAGTTTTGAATGTTGATAGTTTGGTTATTGTGCAGTATTTGAAAACAACTTTCCACTAATTACTTTCCTTAATTGCATTCTTGTTTTACGTGCAGCTGATCTACAGTAAACAGGATGAAGTGGGGATTGTTGTTTTTGGAACTAAAGGTCAATCTTTTCGACCCTTCATGTTAATGATTTTTAAGAACTCTAAAATGGGTTTTTGGTTCCTTATTGAAGGTTTGCATCTACAAGTTATCCTTAGTTATGCTTGTTTTTAAAATTCTCAGAAACCGAGAATGAGTTGACAAAAGAAGTGGGTGGATATGACCATGTTGTTGTTTTACAAAATATCAAGGTAGTTGATGGATCTCTTGTTGAAGCATTACAACAGCTACCTCGTGGAACTGCTTCTGGTGATTGTATCCAACTAATTTGCTTATTCTACTTTCCCTGGATGGTAATATTCTCCCTGGGCATTTCATTGGTCACAGAGATATTGTAAGGAAGGATCTCTTTTACATACGCACCCTATTTATCAACCTTTTTGAAAGTGATACCAAAAAAAAAAGTCCCTATTCAAAATCAAAAAAGGATCTCCTTGGATGAGCTGTATATTCATTGGAATTTGTAAAACATTAGCAGATGATTTGCAACATTCTTGATATTATGCACTTGATATGTAAATGCTCTATGGACTAGCTTTAGGAAGTAACTAAACCATGCTTCCAGCGGTTCCTTAACTTTGTTAGATCTTGATGCTATTGTTGTTGGTATGGATATGCTGATAAAAAAATATCAATCAACAAACAAAGGAAAGAAGCGTCTTTGTCTTATAACAAATGCCCTTTATCCTGTCAAAGATCCCTACGAAGGAACCAAAGAAGATCAAGTGAGCACCATTGCCACACAAATGACTTCTTATGGGATGAGAATGGAATCTATTATAGTGAGGGTAGGGTTAAACAGTTGTGCAGATCAGAAAATAATGGAGGAAAATGATAATCTCTTAGATATATTCTCAAGGAAAACATCTGCCAAGATAGCGTATGTGGACAGTCCAATTTCATTGTTAGGTGCACTTAAAACTCGAAAGATTGCTCCAGTTACAATATTCAGGGGTGATCTTGAACTTAGCCCCAGTATGAAAATAAAGGTAAAATGCACATTTTGTTATTGATATATTTGTTAAGTTTATAATGTTGATTTTGTGATCTATACTGCATGTTCTGATGATTGTTACCAAAAAATCTTTTGTATTTCTTTTTCATATTTTATTTTCCAGGTACTACATTAACTTTTTTAACTTGTTGCAAAAGTTTCTAACATTAGATCTTACAATGCTATTTGGGTGTGGTTGACTAGTCAAGTTCATCAGTGCATCAGATTTGTCCTATTTTATGATTGCAATAGGTTGCTCACTTCACCATGTGAGTGTATATGAGTTTGAATTAACTAGTTTATGAAGTTAGCCGCGAAGAAGCTATTGGAACCTTCTAGTCTGATTAATATTTGTTGCACAAGTTGATTGTTGTTTATGGTGATCTGTATATGAGATATTCTAAGTAGTTTCATGAGTTGAATTTCAGCACCATATAGCCTTTGAGATTGAATGCATCTCAAGGTCAGTAGCAGATTCATCAACTACTTTTGGTTTCAGCCATCATGAGATTTTATTGTTTATTTCTAGGCTATTAAACTATTTTATTTTTTCTGTGGAATCTATATGCATGTGTATTAATGGAGTAAAGTTTTTGATTTATCTCTTCATCTTCGTTATCTGCATAGGTATGGGTCTACAAGAAAACATCAGAAGAAAAATTCCCCACTCTGAAAAAATATTCCGATAAGGGCCCTCCAACTGATAACTTTGCTACACATGAAGTAAAGGTTGATTATGAATATAAAAGCGCTGAAGATGATAGTAAAGTTGTACCACCTGAACAAAGAATCAAGGGTTATCGATATGGACCACAAGTTGTGCCTATATCTTCTGATGAATGGGATGCTGTACGTTTCAGACCAGAAAAGAGTGTGAAGCTTCTTGGGTTTACTGATGCTAAGAATGTAATGCGGTAAGGCACTGCTGCTTGATGTTTTGCATATAGATTTTGGCTTCAAATTATGGGGGTACTATAGTCTCATGCTTTTCTCTTCTTGTTGCTGACCTACTTGTTGATAAAAAGACACTATTACATGAAAGATGTCAACATTTTTATTGCTGAACCGAGCAACATGAAGGCTACTCTTGCTGTTTCTGCCTTGGCGAGGGCAATGAAGGAAATGGATAAAGTTGCAATTGTACGTTGTGTTTGGAGACAAGGACAGGCGAATGTTGTTGTTGGGGTTTTGACGCCCAATATATCTAAGAAGGAAAATACTGTAGGTTTCATGATCTACATTTTAATTTCTGACATCAAGTTATTCAGTTTTCTTCCTTTTTATTGCTTTTTTTTATCATAATGGTGTTAAATTCTTACTGGTTTGCTGTGCAGCCTGATTCATTTTATTTCAATGTACTCCCTTTTACCGAGGATGTTCGAGAGTTTCAGTTCCCATCTTTCAGCAACTTTCCTGTAGCATTTCAGCCTACCGAACGGCAACAAGAAGCAGCTGATAACCTGGTGAAGATGCTTGACCTTGCACCACCTGGCAGAGAGGAAGCTCTCCCACCTGACTTCACACCAAACCCTGTTCTTGAGGTAATTTGCAATTTTCCGTCAGGCACCATTTTGCAGAGGTTATCATCCTATAAATCCTTCAATGAGTGTTTTGCTTTTCCGTGTAGATCTGTTTTGCACTTGTTTGTGAGGTTCTCTAATATGATTATTTACTAGGGTGGATTTTTGATATATGAAATACTTTTATGTTTTAATGCTTGAAGCTCCTTTACAAATAACTCTGTGCAGGAAGCTTTATTTTCTTGTTCTCTAGTAGTTGTCAAACCTACATTAGGCAATGGGTGTAGGTATAAGGCTCAAGTATTCAGTATTCGGTGTGAATAAAGTTGTCGGAGTTGTACTCTTGAATTTCTTACTGTGAGTAATTTTTTAAATTGAATGATTACTCCATTTGATTATCAGGGTGTTAGATATTGGCTTT
>JANIMX020000294.1:979465-1005301 GCA_024582655.2 Erythroxylum kunthianum | reverse complement strand
ACGTTACCCGATATCGGGTAACGTAGTACTTTTGCTGACTTTATTGACCCAAGGCCAAATACGTGACCCGATATCGGGTAACATCGTGCAACGTTACCCGATATCGGGTAACGTAGTACTTTTGCTGACTTTATGAAGAAGAGTTGACCCAAGGTCGAAAAGGATACAGTGTTGTCAAACTGTATACGTGCCAAATATGTTACCCGATATCGGGTCACAGAATATCGACTACGAGTACGTTCAGTCTCTGTACAGTCGCTGCATTTTAATGGCAGAACCCAAATTTAGATGTTATATTTAACAATAATCAGTCACAGGATATCGGCGACGAGTACGCTGCATTTTAATGACGGAAGCACATTACAGAAGAGTTCACAATCAGTCACCCAACGAATGTGTTCATTCGTACGTTGAAGACAAGGATATTTTCGTTAATTCGCATAAGCTCAATGTGAGCTCTTTAACTTTTTCACTTTTTACTTTTAAGGGTAGCTTAGGAATATTACAGAAAAGTGGGTAAAAGTGCAAAAAGTTTGTTTGAGATGCTATAAACGTTTCTTCACCAAAAGATGGATATAAACGATTTTTCAATTTCAGATATGCATTTTTTTAGCAATTTCCACTTTTATTTTTTTCTCAAGTAATTCATATATAAGTAAAATTCGTATCTCAAAAAGAATTTAAAGTATTGAATAATATGAATATTTTGCAATTAGATTATTATTAATTCTCATTTGGTCTCGCATATAAAAATTAATTATGTAATAAGTTAAATTTTGTATAATTCTTCTACAATGGAAAGCAATGCAAATAACATCTTATTCAAATACTCCACAGCATGCACAATATAGTAGTCAATATTCTAATATAACCTCTGCACAAATCAACGGTCACAAACTGAATCTGTATAAGACGGTAACTACAAATTGGTTAAGTTTTTACATAAAGGAAAAGGGCAAATCCTGATGAAATTCAGAGGCCAATGTGACTAGCAAAAGATACAACAGCATACGCAATGTACAGAGTAATCAGACAAATGACAAGAAAAGTTACTGATTGCAGGTAACTGCAGGGTCAGCATTCTTGATTATCCAAGGGTGCTCCAAGATCTTCTGAAGGGAGAGCCTCTTTGAAGGATCTTTTACTAGAAGCTGAAGCAGTTTCCATTATAGCTTATTTAAGATATTATCGAATATAGCAGAATGAAACGTCTCTTGGAAAACCATACCTGGCTAATGAGGGTTTTGGCTTCTGCAGAGACTGATGGAGTGGAAGGGAATGTCAAGTCAAGCTTCATAATTCTGCATCATGCAAATCAAATACAGCTAACAACCCAACTCGTGTCACACAATCATATAGATTTGAGCGGTGATAATATAGCCCCATTTACCTTTTGAATGTATCACTTTGACTCTCAGCCTCAAATGGAGGGGCACCATATAGGAATTCATAACAAAGTATACCCAATGTCCAGTTATCAACTGCATAATCATGAGCTTTATTCTCCACCATTTCAGGCGCTAGATAATCCAGAGTTCCACACATTGTGTGTCTCTTGCTCCTCGATTGCACAGACCACCCAAAATCAGCAATTTTCAATCGACCCTATGAGCAATTTGAAACATTTTCAGAATTTCATCACTAACAAAACATATACATTCTTCAATGTATTCACTCAAATACAGTTAGAAAGTCATAGAATGAAGCAAATATTCTACTGTTGTAAGCATATAACTAGTAAAGACGCTAAAAATTCAGTCCTTTTACGAAGTTCTGCACGATCCTAAAAATCAGAGAACTTCTGTTCATGGCTAAACTCGTTGCAGAAAATCAATGTGTTGAATTCACAATGTTTGTACATAAGTCACGATAGATTGAACATCTTACCTCATGATCAAGCAGCAAATTTTCTGGTTTAATATCCCTGTGAATCACATCTTTCTTATGACAATAAGCCAATGCATTTGTCAAACTAACTGCGTACTGAAAGCAAAATTAATAACCCAAAAGTAAGGACGTATACAAGCTTTCTTTATTTGAAATACATCAAAACAATAACTAAAGCAACGTAAAGCTAAGAACTAGATGATCATCACCGTGGCGGCCTGCTTCTCACTCAAATAACCATTTTTCCTTAGCTCCTTATAAAGCTCACCACCATGAGCATACTCGAGAATCAGGAAAATACGGTCTTCGTCATGAAACCATCCATAAAGACGCAAAATGTTAGGGTGATCTAGACTCGTCTGAATCTCCATCTCTCTTCTCAATTGATGATGTATTCTATACTTCTCTATCTGTTCCTTGAATAGAACCTTTAAAGCCACAATATATTTACTCTGTAAAAAGAAAAGGGTTTCTTCCTTTCATCATTTTACATGTTAAATTGAAAACAGAAAGAAAAAGAAAGCAAATCTGAACCTGAACTTCTCTAGCGAGATAGACTCTCCCGAATTTTCCTTTTCCGAGTGGTTTTCCGATCTCAAAATCCTTCAACGACCATTGCTTCTTTGAATTCTCTTCTGATTGCATTTCGAAACGCTTAGAATTCACCAATTGATCGTTAGGATTTTGAAAATCGATTGCAATAAAACTTGAAATCTAAATTCTTGATCCTTGTGTTGGTTTCCTGCCCGATTATTCAAATGCCATAGAGGAACAACAGATTGTGCTAAAACAAAATTTAGGCGACTGACCAATGGGAACGTACTTCCTTACAGATCTTTCACCCCTCCAAGAAAACTGATTATCAAACTTCACAAATGAGATCAGTTCCCAGAAGCGTTAAAACTTAAAACAAAGTAATGACAACACAAGTCAGTGAGTGAAAAGCAAAATTTAGAAACCAACCTCAACCACATGACAAGCAATCAAGTTGAGAGGGGGGAACAAACAACCTCCGTCGTCTCAGGCGGCGCTGGGGAAAAACTAACCGGTGCTGCTCCGGCGATGAGCAGATCCTGTCACGTAAGAAGGATTAAGCCTGGATTTGGAAGAAGGTAACACGGAGTTTGCAGTGAGAAGAAGGGAAAAGGATAGTGGAAATGAGAGGATTTTGGGGTGCGTTTGTTTCGGTGGATTTGAAGTTTAAACATACGGCGGGCTCGCAAGTGAAATCTAAGCTTAAATACTATCTACAAATTCGAGAAAAATACTAAAATGCCCTTTTTTTAGTCAATTATTATTTTATATTAAATTCTTAATATAAACACTCTAAATAAGTTATTCAATGAATTAATAATTTAAGGATAATATTAATATTTACAAATTTTAATTAATAAATTAATATTTTGAGTCGACTCAATTATTTGAATTAATTTATTTTTAAATTATAATCAATTTTAAATTTAAAAAAATTTAAACTTTAAAATCATGTAAGAAGAAAAAATAATTTTCTATTTTTCTCGTTAAAGTTGAGTCAGTTTGATCAATAATAAACTTGTCTTGTGCTTTTGTTCTAATTAATTGTATTTTCTTGTTGAAAGAATATTGAAATTTGCACTATAAAATTAAAGAATTATTTCGATCATATATGTTCAACATCAACAAACCCAGTTTCTCTATTTTGCAAGAGTCGGGTGAAGAACATCAATTGTACGTAATATTTTCCTTATATTTTTTATAAAGAGATTATTTTCGTAACTCGAACCTGTATTTTTTCAGTCATAAAAGAGTATCATTTCAAGCATATATGTTCAAAACTAATAAAACAAAATTGATTATACAGAATTCGAATTCAATTTCAAATAGAACACATTTTTTGAAGTTTAATCAATTATGAAAAGTTAATTCAAATTGGATATCACATTAACAAGATTTAATTAAATTAAATGCTCAAATTATAAAAAAAATCTAAATCCATTACCAACCCTAATAAAGAAAAGTATTGAGAAAGAGACATTATAAATCATTTTGGTAGAAAGGTAAGAGAGGCTAATAAATGTTGGTTAAGAGAATAACATCAAACTGATTAATGGCCTTGTATATAAACTCAATCAATAAAAAATACAATCGGTTCAATTATAAAATTATTTAATTTTTCGGTTTAATTTATTTTTAATAACTTGTATTTTTAAAAATCGATTAATTTTTATTAATTAATAAAATTATATAAACTAAAATAAATCAATTAATTTTTATTTAACAATCTCTTTTTTCAATTAAACTTCAAATTCTTCGATAAATAAAAACAATCTATTTCAATCAAATTTTAAATCCTTTAATTTTAATTAATCTTTAACTAGTTTTATAACAATTTAATACCGGTTAAACCTTTTAAACCTAAAACACCTTATTTTATCAATTTAACTTCCGGTTTTTAAAACATTGTATAAACTAATAAACAACAACTGAGCTTAAGCATAGTGCCAACAACACTTCCTCTGTGGGTGCTGTATCTTGATTAGTCTTTATGACATTAACTTACCAATAATCTTTTTTTTTTTTTTCAAATAATGGGCAATGCAAATTGAGAAATATGATACTTTTATTATATTTATGACAAGTAAAGTTGGATGAAACTTGGGTCCTTCTTTATTTGGACTAACACAATGTTAATTGTAATAACTATAGATTATATTTAGATCCGATCAAACTCAGAGTTAGGCTCGAACTCGAATTTGATAAGTTTTTTCAAACCAACCAGCCAAGAACAATCAAGCAGACCAACCCAAAATCATAGATCAAAATATGTTTGACCAGTTGTCATGCCTACTCAAATCATTCCCTAAGAGACAAGCCATGTAGATGGACCAATAGAATTTTAGCATTTTTAGGACTTAATTTGTGTATAAAGATAAATCAAAACACTCATTTATCCCTAATGATGATAGCATAGAACAATCACTTAAAAAGAGTTATAACTCTAAACTACATCAAATCAAATTGTAGGTTCAACAAATCATAGCCTTATCAACAAGGCTGTAGTTGAGCAGAAACATCCAACACAGTTGAAAATTAGTTAGTTCCTGATTACATATATGATATGATGAAGAAAAAATAGATATACAAAATATACAAAAGCGTAAATCCCTAATTTATCTTCATCAACTATAGTAATTAAGAAAAAAAATTAATAGCTCAAGCCTCAGAAAAAAGTTCATTAATCCAAATTACAGCAAGCTATAACTCAACTAAACAACACCAACAGAAAATTGCAGAACCATCTCTGTGGAACCAGCCTCTCGAGAGTTGCTCCAAAAATGGTAAAAATGATGTATGTTAGATCCACAAGGATGGCTCCAAACTGAAAAGAGACTGACTTGATATCTGAACAGGGGCAGCCAAAATACCCTCGTATACATGCTAGTACTCTATCCTAATAGTGTAGTTGTCTTCAACTAATCAAAAATTTAATGTCCTAAAAATCTAGGATTTTATAAGGGGACTAAGTCCATCGCCTTCCCAACCAAGCTTGAGCATGTGATCGACTACTTTCAAGCTTAACTGCAGAACAATAATCAAAAGGAGTTGGGAGTAAGGTTCAGCTTTTTGTGATCAACCATTAGAATCACAATGGACACAGACGAACATTTCATTTCAATCCATTTGAAACCAAATTTGCCTACCCACCCACTTGAACCAATAGTTATGATAAATAGTGTCCTTATCCAAAATTTGGAACAACATTGAGGTATGAACAGATAACAAATATTTATATGCAAGGTATGTGTAAACAGGGTCGAACCCAGAATTCGTGAATGAGTTAATATCTTTGAGAGACGAAGAGGTCACTGGATCGATAAATCTATGATTTTAACAATACTACAGTTTAATTAACAACATTCAAGGGGAAACATATTAGTGTCTTGTAAAGTTAAGACTTCCATGGAAAATTGATCAATTAGACTTAAGATCCATAAGAATATATCTCCAACCAAAATTTACACCTGGACCAGGAGCACAGTGTAAACAATATCATACAATCATTAAACTGGTTGACAACACAAAAGAGTGGAAAGAATCGAAGTTCAACTTACAGCAGGATCGGTGAAGATTATCAAATGTTTATCCGCAGTTGACACCAAAAGATTGGTATTATCATTGTTTAAAGCCAGAGCCGTAATATCCTGGCCTTCTCCAAGCTTCATAACATGAAATACCTGTTTTATAGAACATCAATATTTTGTCAAACAAAAAACAATAAAAAATGAGACATCAGATGCACCAACTACAGAAAACAACTCAACAAGTACACTAAAGAACAGTTACAATGGCAAGTGTAGATACAACATCAACGTGACATCTCTATCGCAGCCAATTCAAGCAAGCCCTACCTCGCGTCAAATCCTATAGCACATACTTTCGACAGACCCTATTACATAGCATCAACATTTATACACAAAAGAGAAATTTTGGTGCTTGCTCACTACTGACATTCTTTTTTCATACCTCTAATGTATGCAGATTGAGGAAACAAAGTGAGGGCAAAGGGATATTTAGTCCATTGTCTTCTCGATTATCCTCTGATTCAAGCTCCATTTCTCGACTCCCTGGCTTTATTAAACTCAAATCTCGCTTGTTATTAGTATTTCTTTCATTTCCCAAGCCTGAGTTCATTCCAATCAAAGCACTATTCCCATCTACTGAAATTTCAATGCAACTCGCAATTCCAGTAAAAGGAAATTGGGCATTGGCAATTGGTACCCCATTAACAGTAAAAGTACTTAGTGTATGGTGATCTTTGTTCCAAGTCATTACAACCCCCTCAGATGAAAGGCAAACGACATCTGCCTGAACACCAATTAGCCTTCTAATCAAACGACCCCTTCTTATAGAATGCAATAGAACATCAGATGAGTGGGAAGAAGACACAACGATTCCAAGATCCGAACTAACACAACAAGATAGTATAGATTGATGGTGGCCCCGAAGGACATGGATTGGACCCTCAATACGACGCTTCCTGTTCTTGTCTGACAGGATATTTACAAGAGAACTGCTGGTTGATGGTGATGTGCCAGTGGCTGTGGAAAGCTCCGACAGGCTGCTCGACCGCAAAACAATATCCCTGTTGATCTTCCACAGTAACACAGTAGTATCCCTAGATCCTGTAACAAGATAATTGCTATCTGGTGAAAGTGCCAGGCAAGTGACAGGAGCACAGTGCCCAAAAGCTGTTTCTAAGGTTTTTGCTCCATCTGACGACAACAATTTGATGCTGTTATCCACATGCCCACCTAGATAAGATAGTAGATGTTTCATTATAGTGAAATAAAGGAGGACCACTTTCAGCAAATTAAAGTATGTTTGCCGAGTTAATATTCAAGAAAACAACTCACCGGTTATAATTTCTTTGTCATGTGTTATGGAAACCACAGCTGTGCTTCTGATTCCAGAAGCAGCAAATGCTTGTGCCTGAGGAAAATGCCATTCCTCAGCACTGGATCCAGCAGGCCCTTTGAACATGCGCATGAACGATCCACCAGCAGAACTTGATATAGCTTTTCCATGTTGGAAGAGGAAGGGCATGCCCTGTCCATCAGGGGTGTTGGGTTGCCACTTGTGCTGCACAACATGTGCAGCTGGTGCATTTACATCAACAATTGTTATAGTATCTGAAGATGCATGAATTGCTGCCGCAGGTAGATTGCAACGTTCAGGGGCTGAAACATCATATGGCTTGACTTCTTTAGGGTTCCGAAAGATGGTCTGAAGTGAAAATTGGAATCAAAACACCAGGCATTACAGTGAAACAAGCTGTAACCTTGCTACTCTTAAAGTATATTTGGGAAAACAGCATGAATGTGAAGCATTACTCTTAAAGAATATCTGGGAAAATAGCATGATTGTGAATTACAATATACATCTGGTATAAGAGGGTTAAACATATATACTAATGTCCCAATGCCTCTGGGTAGAACTTAAGTGCCACTTCCTACCTGGCACATTGAATAATTATTATCCAGAAGCCACCCCCTGTCATGATGTAAACAATTTACCTAACCTTTCATTATCAAGCAGGATCAACTGGCAAGTAGGACATCAAGGTTCTACTTTACTCGTTAGGTTTAGAAAGTCCAAAAGAATAAACAAGATATCCATGAATAATCTCTGATCTCATGACAGATATTAGATTAATGATCAACGATACCAAAGTAATCTTCAGCACATGTCACTTATATCATAGTACCACGAGAATTCAATCATTATGATCTCAACTAATAAAAAGTAGCATTCATAGCAAATGGCTGAAATGTAGGAATTTGCACTTATAATATTTTGCCAATAGAAGACCTGCAAATGAAGAACATCTGCTAATGGCATCCTTTTCAGATGAGGAACTGTCAAGAGTTGGGATGGAGTTTGTCCAAAGTAAGCAATTTGGTCTTGTGTTGCTCGCTGATGTAGCTGTTTGATGATGCAAAAAATTAAACAAAATAGAAGAAAATTTCAGCTTTAAGAGCTGTTGTAGAATAGCAAAGAGACTTACTGGGTCTGGGATCTTGTCAATATCAACAGTCCCTTCATAAGTGATGTAAAAGAAAACATTGTTGGCCAGTATAGCTTCTTTGCCACGTTGTTTATAGCTGCATTTCAATTAATTAAACGATTTTACATAGGAAAGGCACAATTAATCCATATGAGAAGGTCATTTATTCAGATACTGCCCTTAATTCCTACAACAAAGCAATAATAGACAACAGCAGAATCTTACGCAACAATTGAACATACAAGGAACGTACCCAAATATGAGATCAATCCATTCATGCAAATGAGTAGAAACATATTCACTCTCAAGAGCATTTCTGTGCTTATGAATGAAATCGACTGGACTTTGAGCCCAAGGAGGAAGTTTGACAGAATCTGTAAGCATGAACATTTAACACTCAACAACTCAGTATCATTTTACCATTTATTCACATTTAATAATTTGAAATACATACCAAGCTTTCCTCCTAACTGTGTTGTACCAAAGTCGATCAGATTTTCATTGGTTAAGATCTCAGGAAGGTAAAAGAGCTCAGGAACCTAAGAACGCCCCCATAAAAAAGAAACAAAAAGGAAAATGAAAAGAAAAAGATGAGAAAAGAAGAAACCTTCTATAAACTGATTAGCAGGCAATGTGAAAATGCAAAAATAATGAAAGAATGATTAGAAAATGGAACGAACATTCATCCCAGACATAAACCATATCTATGCCTTTATTATAAGAACTCATACCAATTCCTTCACATCACTCATGTCCTCCAGTACCCCATTCCAAGTAGCAGCAATATCTGAGAACATTCTGTCTGCATGATCAAATTTCCCACCTTGCAGTTGAATTTGAAGAGTTGTAAATGGCTCAACTCTAACAAGATAATACAAAACCTGCCATAGAAACAAAAAAGTCATAACATATGTTAACAGAATTGCTGAATATCAGACTTGTCAGTAGCACTGAACTCTTTAATCTAGACCATGAAATCAAAACACAAAACAAATGGGAGAAACAGATGCGAGTCATCTATTTTATAGGATATTACCAACAAAGTCTACCAGACTCAATCTTGTAGGGCACATTAACATAATCTTCACAAATTAGAGAGAGAAGCAACTAGATCATTCAAGTGAGAAATAGTGCATTCTTTGTCTATGATCTTTCTTCTATTATTAAATCGGCAATGAAAGTTCAGGCTGTATACTTTTTTAAGCATGAAAAGGAAGGAGTGAGGTGGAGGTGAGAAGAATACAGGATTAGTCAGAGCCATGAAGTCACAGCTAAGTAAACAATTCCAGGAAAACTGTGCCATCGGTTGGATGATTTGGCACTTACCAACTATTTGTACAATACACTTTTAAACTTCAGTTTAGAATATTCCGTGTATATAGCCTAGGATTATATATCTAGGGAAATCTTGTGTATATTCCTATTCTAGTACAAGATCAGCAAAATAGGAAATGTCCCATAATCACAGGGATCTGCTCATAGAATAGGCTGTCATTTTACTTCCTTAATTAGTTTACAAGCTGTGTATATATATCTGATGTATTTTCAGCATTAAAAGATATATGAAAAGCATTCTGTCCTAATTTTCTACAGCAAGACATACATAAAATTTACCTAATGAGTAGGCTAATAGCTGTTATGCAATGATACAAGGCACCAGCTGTAAAAAGTACAACAAGCAACATACCGTCCCAGCACTTGAGTAATGCGAACCATAGTGGAACTTTGGAATGACAGGATCATCAAAACTAGAATATCTCTCTTGGAACTTCTTTAGCCGATCAGGATTCAATGCACCAACAGGCTGCAAGTATCATTTCACATTATAGTAAAAGTAGATTTTATTCCAAAATAATAGAAACCAAAACTCAAGACATGCCACCTTTGAGAGATCACGATAAGAAGAAGGATCAGCAAGATCTAGACTCTTAGAACTATAATCTGAAATGATCCATGGAAAAACTGGATACTGCAACAAAACAAACTAAATTAGAATTACATGTACAGAATTACTACACAGGAAGTAGTTACTCAGGAAGCCAACCTGAGTGATATCGTTATAGCTACGCCCAGACAGGGTATTAAGCTGCATTAGATATTCAAAATTGCTAATCTGCATTTAAATAAGAATTTAGTCAGTGTTGCAACCTTTATGGGAGGAAATTAGAAAATTGTAAGCACTATTCCAGATACACAGAAATTTATTATGCATTCTTCACTTTATACCTCCCACCTAGCCCAACGTTCCATAAGTTGAGTTCTTTTCAGAAGTTGTTCAGGTCTCTACAACAGAAAAAAAATTGATATCAGAACAGAAAGAACCATGATTACAAGTTTTCAAATCACATTATGCAAGTGCTTATATGCAGACATTTACAAGTCGGGGAAAATTGAAAACCTGAGTTGCTAAATAAATGTTGTTCAAATGAAGAGGACGTAATTGCACAATAGCTCGATAAGCATTTTTTCGCCCCTCTATACTCTGGGAAGAATGAAAAATAAATCAACAATTTAATCAGACAACAGGGTACAAGATGGGACTTCTACTAAGGAAGAGCAAAGTAATACATAGGAATTTTACAGATGAAGTACCCCAAAGTCAAAAAAGAAATTCGACCGGTCAACCATAAAGAGTTCAAGAGCACTTCTTCTAAGGAGATATCTGCATTAGAGAGGAATATAATGAGTTAATAATCAGAAAGAAACAGAGAAATATCAAATATTGGAATTCTATCAAGCAGCTATAATAACCCAAATAATCATAAGAAATTGTAAAATTTATCTAGCATGAAGCAACATATTCTACATAAAAAGGCCTTCTATAAGAAAGAAGTGCATGATACATTTTTCACAAACGAGCACATTGAGAAATAATCATCCATAATAAGGTATTATTCTGTCAACAAAAGGGATAACTTACAAACAAAAAAGGATTGCAAAAGCCTCTACTAGTTGAAATATGATGCTAGGCATCACAGGCCCATCTAGAATCATATGAAACCCGTGTGTGCAGGTGTGAAGATGTTGGGTAGCAAAAATATAAACCACTCTTTGTAATCAATTTTAATCAAGTACATCATTTGAATAAAGGTAAGTCAACTGAATAAAAAGGAAGAGCCCAAAATTAGTTATTACTCTGTTCCCTCAGTATCATTCAATATTCAAAGTTATCAGCCCGCTGGAATAGAACTGTACCATATCAAATGAAGTAAATATTTGTAAATTTGTTAAGGATATCAAATGAAGTAAATATTTGTAAAATTGTTAAGGACCTCAAATAGTTCAAACCAATAAATATGGTACTTCAATTGAACTTGTGAAAGCTACGAAGGTTCACCTTCTGCTATAAATCTGATGAAGGGCAGAAATCAACCAGCTGCGGTCCTTTTGTTGATCTTTTGATTCAGAAGATTCCATTCCATCCATGGAATTGATATCAGTGGTATCAACTATAAAATTAATTCTCCTACTTGTAACCTAAAAGACAAAAAAAGATAAAATATCAAAACTTCATCCAATTACAATCAGTCTAAGAAAAATAGCATCAGTTTCTTGTTTTCTTCATACATAAACAAGCAACAGTAAAGTTAGTTTACATCCTACTTCTGGTGACAAAAAAGGTTATCTTTTTTCTCCCTCTATTTTCAGAAAAGCGGAGACAATCAAATGAATGTGCTACACTTTTACACATAACTATTGGAAGAAGATCCGCATACCATAATATATAGGATATCTAAGCCAAATTCCCAGTACACAGTCTACTTTAACCCATTGAGCACTGCAGTCAATGGACAAGCATCTTACTTTCTAACTCATCCACCACAGGCTGAACTCAAATGTCAACAAATACTAACCATGCTTCACAACACTTATTACCAACAGTTCTTACAGACAAGTTTTCAAGTCTGCCAGTATGTTATGTTAGTGACAGCATCAAATATTTTATAAACTATTCTTCATGGATGGTTGTCTTTTCTGGACAAATTTAACATCCGAGTTCTCACTGATCTATGTCATATTTTTGCAAGTTCTATTCATTGTGTTTTTCAATTTTAAGGGTGAAAGATGGAATATGTCAGCACTGCAAAAGGAACAGCCTTGGAGATTGTTGCTATAAATAGTACAATTCCAGAAAGGCTGATAATTGCTTGTAGATCTTACTTGAAAGGTTCCTCGTATAACCTTCAGTGGCCGAACCATAGATGAAGGAATCTCCAGAACAATTCTTTCATCAAATTCACTAGGGATATATCCTGGCGCAACTGGTGATGTAGTTTCTAAATCCTTGTCAGCAGGAAGTTGAGTATCACCTGACTCTGATGGCTGCAAGTTTTGGTCAGTCATTCCAGATGATCTTGGCTGGCTATCCACACTATTTTGTACATCATAGGTTCTAGAATCCAAATTATCAAGCTCCCCATGTTCATCATCTTCATTTAGCTCATCCATTGAGATTACTTCAGCTGCCAGAACTGGCACATTCCCTTGATTAGGGTGGCTTTCAACTTGATCATCATAATTAGCAGCAGCACCACAATGATCTGACCCTCTGTAGTTCCTCTTCAAACATCTTCTCATCCTTGAAGAACTCTCCATAAGGTCTAGCTTCCAGAAAACCTGCTCAAACAAAGGTGGCGACATTTTTTAAAAGAAATTTCTGAAGCATAATGAATAAGATATATTGCAAAAGGAACAGATTGATACGTCAAGATTTTACATATCAATATATAGGCACGGGGAGATTAATGGAGTAGGATTGCAAGCATCTCAAAACGTACACGCTCAGGACTACAAAATTTATCTCCAAATGGCGCAAAAAGACTTTGCATCTCAACCAAGCAATGGATAAGCTTGCACCATGCACGAATTCCGCGAGAAAAACGATGCCTAGCTATAACATGAACTTGAGCACGCCTGTCAACCTATAGAGAAAAAGGAGATGAGCTATGTTTTGTGCTATCTTGTTATGTTATGGTAAGGTGATTTAAATAGTCTCAAACCTCTGAACGCTGCATGTTTCTTGCTAATGCAAAACTTGCAACTAGAATTGCAATAAATTTATAGGATAGGGCATTGAAATCTTTCCCATAGACTGATCTTGTGTCAACTGGCTGCAAACATTCCATCCAGGCAACTCCCATGGCCTCAGCTGTATTCCATCTCCTCACCCGCTCCATGTCGCTAGCATTCCTTCGCTGTGCAGATGTTGCCATTGCAACTGCACTAAGGCCCCTTCCAGAACCAATCTTAGCATTACGTTCAAGATCGCGTGCAGCAGCCAATGCAGCCGCTTTTGCAGCAGCCTTATCCTTAGGAATAGCTGGTGTTTTGTTAGGCACCTCCTGGGGTTTGTGGAAGCTTGAAAATGTGTGCAACCTAGTTGATTTCCTCTCAAGCAAGGAAGAGTCACGCTTGAGCTGTGCATGTGCAGCAGGAGCTGGGGTTTCTGCACCCGAGGCACCAGCAGCAATCATTGCCAAAGCCATCGCAGCTGGTGGAGATGCAAAAGCAGCTGCCCAAGAAGGAGAGATCATCGAGATAGCTGCCTGGAGAAAACATAACTGAAATGCATTAACAGCTTGCAGATACTCCATGAATGAAGGACTTTAACCAACACAGGAAATTGTTGACATAATTTGTTAGCATAGTGCTCTGAGTATCACAAGAAAAGACACATGTAACAAATGCAAAGACTAATGGAAATAGATCAGGGAAAGCAGCACCATGTTAGATGATTCTTGGTAGTACTCGTACAGTTTATACATTCTATATCCAATTTAGGGAGGCAATCAAAATAAAGATCACAGCAGAGAACCCAGAAGGTAAAAGGTTAACAGTTAATGGCACTTCTGTGAATTCCTCAGTCTTCCTTCTTAACTTTTTTCCATTTTCAACGACCACATGAATCATGTAAACATCCCTAAAATATCAATAACACATTTAAAAGCCCATTTTCTTCTTCCCTAGGGAAAATGAAATTCACCACAAAAGGTTTATTCTGTCACTCTGGAGTACATGATCTGTATAATGGTCAACGAAAGCTTCAAAATATTTTAATGGAAATATTTAATAGCATGATGCACAAATATCTGTTTGGGAATTTTATGCCCAAATAAAGAGGACAGAATATAATTTACAAGAAATAGAAACCCTTCAGCAAAGTGTGTTAGACATCGCAAACAAATATGTGGAAAAGAAAACTTAACCAAAATTTATTGGTAAATAACATAGTTTAATAGAAGCCAGCATTGGTACAAGTAATTTGTTTGCCAACAACTCCCGCAGTAGTGACTGCATGGGAGGAGTAAGGTCATAAGATAAGGTGTAGAGTAAGAAGATAACAAAACCTCCAGAGGAAGTGCATCAGCAGCTAAAGCGCGATCATCAACAGCAAGAGGATTTGATCCATCAGTAGTAGCAAGTTCATGAATTCCAGCAAGAAGTGGTCGCCACCTCCGAAGAACTGCAACAAATGGTGGTAAAATAGCCTCAAGGTATTGCCTCCGTAGAGGTTTTCTGTCTCTGCCAACTGCATGCCAGATCTGCAGTATACATTTCAGACTAAAGTAATATAAAATATTCTGAAAGTACCAAGAAAAAAGAACCATGTCCATATGCAGGAAGCAGGTGAAAAAGCGGTAATAGGAAAAAAAAACTTTTTGATAAGATCTCAAAATCAAATTATTGGAAAAAAAATATACTTGATCTAAGAAGTTAAGTATAGTGAAGAAGACATGCACAGAGCTAACCTCAGAATAAAGAACACAAGATGCAACCAACACCCTCTGTCTCTTTGAATCAGACATCGCCATGTTTAGAATAGGTGAAAGTACACTGAAAAAAGTAATGTGAAATAGTTTAACTATCATATATTAATTAAAAACAATGTAAAAACAACCAGAAAGACATTCTGAATGCTGTGATCTCACTATGTACAAGAATTGCTTGGAGTGCATCATAATATCCTTATGAATTTCAATCTGAACATGCAGTAAGAGAATGACCATAAATCCAAGTATGCACACATATAATGAGAGAGGGGATTAAATCACAACAGAAAGCATTTGATTTTTTTCTTTCACATATTATGCAGGAACATCGTTTCCCCTGACTACCTTTCATCACCCATATAGGCTTTTGCAATTGTGACAAAATATATGAAGAAGGAAGCACTCATGAAAATGAAAGAAAAAATCTTGAGATCTACAAGATATAATCTGGTGATGGTTTATAATTTTGATAAACAAAGAGTGGAAATTTTTAGGGTTTTGATTTTTTTGACAGAAAAGAAGAGGGCTAAAAACCCGGGTTTGGGCCTGGGATTTTTTTGACAACACTACCCATAACCCAATGGCATCAAAAAGTCGGCATATGGCATTCCAAGACATAGATCAACAACTACGTATGCCAAAAAACACTAAGCTAATTAATCCTTGAGTTCTCTTACTTAAAAAGAAGCTCCAGGAATAAGTTCAAATTTACCTCCACAACAAGGCTGACCGAGGTTGTCTCATTGACATAAGAGCACTACTTTCGGTGGACCCAGCGTTGCCTCCCTGCTGATGAAATCCATCTGATGTCCCATCCTCAACAGTTATATTCCTCATAAGCATACTGGTATCTCCATTGTCCTCCTCTCTCATTGACAGAAGCACCATGCGAAGCATGCACAAAAATGGTTGGTCGCTGTCGAACAACTGGTATAATGCTGCCATCCCACCCATTCCAGTCCCTGATCCTCCACCTATTCCAAGACCACCACCAAGTCCAGAATCATCTAATAATAACGCTTGCAGCATTGATACAGACTTTTTAACCAAAGGAAGTTCAATCCAGTTTCCATTTGCATCTTTTTCCAATGCAGACCTCCAAGATTCCCACCCACTGCCACCACCACTAAATACAGCTGCTTTGGGAGGGAGCCCAACACCATACCACAACCTGCTCCTGTATTTCCAGCCTTCAGACAAGTCCATAGCACAGCTCCCATATGATACAAAAGCACAAGAAACTGATTCATAAGGTTCAGCTGCTGCTGCTGCAGTGAGGCGTTCCATCACAGCTGCAGAGATCTGCCCACTTGCATCAGCCATAGAAGCAAGGACCTGAGACAATAGTTGCATTAGTGCATAAGTAGAAAAATTAAAACTCTGATGAGAAAGAACAGGATTGCAAAATATCTCTCAAGCAAATTCCAAAAGTTAACAGCTTTCTGCATGAGAGTGTGCAGCAACAAAACAAAGTTGGAAAAATAGCATATACATACATCAAGAGGTAGCCCTCCAGAATCACCGGATCTGCGATCACCTAGAGTTTCAAATGAATCTCTACCAGCTGAAAAGCTTGAGCTATTGTTCAGTGGAGATACAAGAGAAAGAGGGGATGGAGAAGTATCAACACGTGATGCACAAGCGAGTTTGCTCTGCAATCGCAAATGATCTTCAACAAGCATCAAAATCACAATAGCATTTTCAACCAATGCCACAGAAAGCTGAGCAGCATTCTCCGCTTCTGCTCTAGCCTCTTTTGGTGATAAACCCTCAGCTGCAACACCAGCAGCTGCTGCAGCAATAACTTGCGTCTGCAGAGAAAAAAAATGAATTGGTTATAGAATGTTGTAGTCCTCACCCAACCAACAAAAGAATTCAAATTCCAACAAAATGAAAAAAGATGCAAGAGTTTTTTTGTGAAATATTAACACTGTTCTGTCTACACAATTTTTCTGGCTAACAGCCCCTAATTCTTGAATACTCTAGTCTGGCATCAAACTTTATCAACATGGTAAAGCAACACAGATTTGAAGCTTACTATCCTCTTATCATGATTAACAATTTAGCAATATAAATTAACCTTAAACATTGTTGAGAAAGCAACAGATTCACACTTTACTAAGTTTAAACTTCCACAAGATGGACTTTATGTCCAAAGTTCAAAGTTGTTTTGAGTTTACACGTGAAAGAGTAAGTAATAGTTGTATTTTCTAATTAAATTCACAAGTTTTTTCCCCACTATCCCCACCCCTTTGCAGAAAAAAGAACAGCAAAAAGCTGGAGGTCTGCAATCTACTACTTCCAGCCATTTTGTGATTGCGGTGTCACAATGTTAGGCTTGTGCATTACATTACTACAGTATGTTGTCTCACATCAATACAATGTGCATGACCCAGCCAAAATGAATCAAAATGCAGAAAACTTTTAAATAGATATAATAAACAGACTTCTGGATTTTCTCTTTGTTACCTGAAGCTGTAGTTCTCTAGCAGCAAAATCTAGTAAGCCACCCAAGAGCCTTCTCTTAAATATAGGCAGTGATTCTTCGCGTCTACTCAATCATGAAGAAGATTACCAGATTGAGTAATCAATTTGGTATAACTCATCAAGATGAAAGGAAAGGAATAATTATTGCCCAAATTGTTAGATTTAACACTTAAACCAGTTAAAACTCTGGACACAGAGAATAGAATTCATCAACTGCAATCGCTGAATGCAAAACATTATTGAAAAAAACAAAATGCACTAATTTTCTGGTGGCTATCCAGGAAGAATCTTTACTCAGTATGCAGGGGCCACCAACTATGAAATACTGATTCCTTCCTATGAGAAACAATCACATGACAAAATGTAAAAAACAGCAGGTAAAACTAATCTTAATCAAAGAATAAAACTTCAAAAACAAAAAAAATATTTATTCTACTTTGGAACAACCAAAAGATCCAGTTATCAGCTTCTAATCTTGCAATTCTACACAGGCAAAGCAACTCAGTTGATGGTAAGAAAACATCTGTTGTTCTGAACCAGTGTCAGTGCACCATAAGTCATTACATAATATTCAAGAATATATCTGTAAGGAAGCATCACATGTGGTGCACATAATAAACCTATAGAGAATTAGCTACATCAAAAACCATCCAAATGCAGGATCAATACGGCACAGAAATTAATACAACCAGAGCAGGAGTCAACAGCATGGCCAAGCAACAACAGAATTCAAATGGGATCCAGATAAAAATACCAGTTTCTTACAAGGAAAAATAGAAAAATTAGAAGTTCACATAAACCAATCAGAATATATGGCTATACCTATGTCGCTGGTCTCCTGTGCTTGACCCTCCAACAATAGATAGCCACTCTGCACAATGAATTGTAGCTTCAATATCCTGTAAAACAAAGGCAACAATAAATGAGCTGGGCGCACTAAGAGGTCAAGATGCTCATGAGCAATATTCGTACTGATGGAATGCAAGCGTGCAAATAACTTGGACTAACAAATGCCAACAGGCTTCATGTTAATTTCTAACAAGTCATTCACAAATTAGGTCAAGTCCAGCAGGAAGACAGATTTTAACTGTTGACTAATGAGATACAAAGTTTTATGAATGAAAAACACAATCTCCTTGTCTCCATACATATTGATGTACATTTTATTCATACATTACATCTAAATTCTATCCTGTTTCAAGTAGTGGAGAACTTCATGGTAGCAATAGAAATCTTACTCTACCACATTTTCAAGAAAAGAGGATGCCAAATCTTCGAGCACAAAGCACCACTAACAATAAGAACCATATTGTATAAATAATGTAACGTAGCATCAAAGGCATCAGCTTCTAGCATTTCATAATTCCAAAGAGCATCACAAAAGGAATTTGTTATATATCTATATCTGAAAACTGTAAAGCAACTAATGGCAACAAAGGAGGCGCATAATGTCAGATAGTTAAACACACACGAAGGTATTTGTAAACCAAACAGCCAGAATGCATATAATAGAAGGGACAAATTAAAATGGTTGATTCTAGACCTGCATGACATTCTTCCCTTAAACTTTTCAGAATTCTTATTCTTAAATCTAACACGTAAAAACATAGATAAATATTCACCTTCCAACCATCCTTCTGGCGCATTGAGTGTTCCAGCATTATAATCAGGAAGTTGTGTATGAGGTCCTCTACGTCCCCTAAGCTAGTCAAACTGGAACTTTTGGTTGCACCCATCTGCAAAACCAAGCAACAAAAACCTCAACATGTAGTTGTTTAATAAAATGTTACTGCCATTGTGATAGTCAAACTTTAGTCATTTGAAGATAAAACTAATTGGAAATTACTTATATCTAGATAGTGGTTACACATCGCACCTCGTAATTAGAGATTAAGACCTCCAGTATCCACTCAGGCCATTCCTCCATTGCCGTCAGGCTACTTCTGTTTTCTGGATGACTGCAAGCCAAAAACAGAAGATCCTGAAATCATATAGAGAGAAGTGACTCAGAAAGTACAACCAAATATCAAGAACTATAAGAGTAATGAGGAGTACGAATTAAATGAACCATTTTTGAAGATTAAATCAAGAGAGAGCAACAAAGAGAGGTTGACTTCACTCTTGAAGATAGATGACTAAATGGTAAACACTGTGAAGAGTACTATTCTTTCTTGTCATCAATACCTTACAGAAGAATGAATAAACTAATTCACAAACTTCTTTTTCTAAAATGAATTAATGATCCACATGAATCTTATACTGGTTGTTAAAGACAATTGAGGCAAATAATCAACTAATGATCAGCTCTATAAATGACATATGTCTAGCTGAGATTCTGCAAGCAAAATTCAAACAAGTACTAGCATCATCACTGCCTATTCCATGTTCCATAGGAAGTCAATCTGGTCAAAAGATTACACCAGAAATATCAGTTTTTGTTTAGAAAATGGGTCTGTTGTTTCCAAATAAAAGAAAAGGACAAAAATCCTCGGACAGAAGCAGATAAAGAGATGCATGAGTTACACTAAGCATAATAAAGGAGAAACACATATGTATTACCTGCAACGCACGATTTTGCAAATCCCTAGACGCACAAGGCAGTGAACGCAATAAAACCAAGAGAAGTTGTGAATGTTCAAAGCGGTGACCAGAATCATAGAAGTTCAACCCATCCTCTGTTGAAGAAGCATTTATCTGCAGAAAAAATCAAGTTTCATGTTTTGGACATTTATGAATTTCACTAGATACAACATATATTTATGAAGCCACAGACAGAATAATAAACCAATCCCTAAAATTTGTAAACATTGTTAGTTCAAATGACCATCAGAAACTTCAAACCCCAGCTTTAAATGTTAGGCCTTGGATGACAGAATTACCCCTTTCAATTCAATGGTGCTCAAAACAGAGCACATGTGGTGCTTCAAAACAGAGCAAGATGAATTATTCATGACATGAAGCACAAACTTCACTAAGGTAAGAAAGTTCCAAATTTGAGGGTAATCAAAAATTGAGATATACACCATGTATTATGAGTTTTTAATGGGTCATACATTACACACATACAGATTCTGAACAATTCAGCACCCAAAGTCAACAGAAGAAAGAAGAATACCGAGGCTGCTAATAAAGCCATGTACACAGTGGTAGTCATAAGCCTGTTTGGCGCAGCCTGGAATGCCTTCTGCATTGCAAAGAGTAAAAGAGAAACTTTGTCGTCAAACATTGTACTACCTTCTTGCAGCACTCCACTCAATAAGTTACTTGTCATGTCAGATGTCTGCAAACCAAATTTCAAATCCCCTGATGTTATTAGGGCACCTAACAGTCCGATTACAGCAACAACAATACCATCACTATTGTCAACGTTGTAGACGTTGTTTCTTGCATTATCAGAACTAATTGAAAGACTAATCCCACCCAAATTCTTCATGAAGGTATTTTCAGAAACAGACGACAGCCTCTCAATGTTCAAGCCAGCAGAAGTGGCTCCAATTCCACCACTGCCATAAGATGGTTCATTTTGAAAATCCTTTTCATGTGACGTAAAGTCTCTTTCATTCAAAGTTCCTGCTTCATCATTGCAACTTCTTTCAAGAACTTCACTAGCACCATCTTCTTCCGTTTCTTGAACTGCCAAAATATTGTCACTCTTTGTCACTTCTTGGATGTTATGGTCACCAGCTTTTGCTTCCCGCTGAAGCAGTACAAGAAGTGTTTCCAAACCACCGCAATTTATGAATGCCTCAGCAAATGTGTGAGCTCTGGTTGCATTTGGTTGTATTACCAGCCTGTAGATAAGATGCAATACCCTAGCAATCTGGATAAAGACTGTACTGAGTCAGTTTCATCAGATGAAGAAATGGTTCAGAAAACACCATGGCCTATCCACATGGCCAAGCTACAATATAATGCTTGTTATTCGTAACTGTGAAAGTAGAAAACATTAAACAGGCAGATCTCAAGAAAATTCCACCAGAAAAATGCTTTAAGTTAGATACTTGCACAATGAAGACTTTAAGTGACATGATTTTATGTAACTAAGATGAAAAAAATTCCTCATAACATAGCAAAAACACCCATTCAAGCATAAGAAAACAGTTGTAATGGTTTCTATATAAAGATTGGATAGATACCAAGCGTAGCTTAAGGGTGTAAAGCCTTTATCTCATACAGTTATATGTATTGTGCTCGTTAACTTCCACAAGCCCTCTAGTTCCCGTGTCAAAAAAAAATTGCAGTGGAATCATATAAGTTTAGAAGACAACTACTGGAACTTAACAATATAAAGATAAGCAGATATAAATATAAATCACCAAGAGATAAGTTACCAACTTAACATGATATTTTCGTTAGAACATGATCAAGCAGAAACCTGAATAGATGTTCCAGATGAGAAATTGGCAGACAACTATAACCACTGGATTTACCTGATTAGGTTGAGGGCAATCAACCATGAATCTTAGTAGACAGCGAAGGTCATCTGCAGCCATTGAAGGAGGTGCTGCAACTATTAGAAGTTCAATGATCACTAGAAGTTCATCAACCAAAGCATTTAATTCACCCACTGGACGTGCTGCCTCATTGAATGAAAATGTGCGCACGGAGTCCTTCTCAGCAACAGTCCAATAGCATCTTCTACAGCTGTCAAGAAGCATCTGAATAGCATTGGCATCTCTCATCACTGTTGACTCTGTGAAAACCATGTCCGCCAGGGATGAAAGAAGTTTCTTTTGCAGTCCATAACTGCATAAACTCCATATTTTCAGATCCAATAAGAGAGTACTGAATAGCTGCACCTTTAGTACATGATTATGCTTCTGAGATTGACACAATGAAACAACTGCTGCAACAAGCTCCTCATCTCCCACGCCATTAAGCTTTCCAGCATCTGACAAAGACAGAGTTTGGAGAAGATAGTTTAATATTTTAGAAAGAATTTCAGGGCCTCTGCCACGGCACAATTCTTCATTGTTTCCAGGGTGCTGAATAGCTGTGGCAACGATTCGAAACACCGGGGCAGCCAGAGCAGCTGTTGCCAACGACAAAGGAAGATTTCCAGTTTCGGGTTCCAGACTATCTTTATGCACATTGCTTACAACCATAGGAAGTAAAGACAAGGGACCACCATAAGCCAATACCCATAAAGCCTCCACCGGCCGCATTCGTGTAGCAACATGGACTTGCCCAAGAACCTCAGCAGGTCGCCGAAGCATGCCTAAATCATCATATGGAGGGATCTTCAGAAATACATAAAAAAAAATAGAATCACTCAGGATTTAATGCACCCGCTACACACCAAAATTTTCCTATGAACTAATCGAAGTTCAGTAGCATTACTAGTTTGTTTTATATTTTTGAGATAATGAAAGATTTCCAACAACACTTTGGTGACTCTCATGTCTCAAATCAACATCCAGTAACATAATTTAGAAAGAAGAAGGGACGGTTCAAATTAGGATTCAACTGCACCTGAGAGAGCAGGCAGAGAGGGAGAGAAATAAGCATCTTACTGGGCCACTCAATAATACAGAAACAATAGACAGTACCCTGAAATAAAGTGGAAGAAACTAAAAACAAAGACATGATTGCACCTGTGGCACCAGAAGGGGAAGCATCTGGACAAAAACGCCCACTAAGCAATGCTGGGTGATAGAGGAGATGAATGTAACCTCCAATTTCTGCATCCAAGAGGGAACTTTCTTCTGCTAAATTGCAAGCATGATCATTTGTTGCTAACCAAGGAAGCCCTGCACCATGACCAAAAGTAGGCAGTGCATCCCCACCTCTAGATGCCAAACGAGCCATTCTTTCTGAGCCAATTGGTTCTTTAAATATATAAATAGGACCCATCTCAGCAAATAAGGGACACTGACGACGGCGTCGTTGTAAGCCAGCCATAGTAGGGGGTGGGTTTGTCCCAATGCAACAAAATGCAAGGGGCTTAGAGATCTTAGGGAACTCAAAAGGACGACTTTCATACAATGATCCATCAATATACAATCTCAATTCACTCTCAGGTTTTCCAATGATACTTTGCTTGCAAATATGTTCTAAACCAATGAAATACCAACATTGTGGCTTGAATGCATGAGTAAAATGCAAAGAAGCCTTCCTTCCCTTTCCACTGCCACTTTCAACAACCAAGAATTGTGCATGAAAGTATGCTTCTATTCCCTGATTATCAGCAGACAAGAAACTGAACAACCGTGGCATGTGGGCAGTGCCTTCGCCAGCAAGCGCACTCGCAGCTGCTGCTGCTGACATAGCAGATGTTTTCCCTGACTTAGCTGCAGCTGCAGCAGCAATGGCAGCTGCAGCAGTAGCTGTGTTCAATGTATCAGCAAAAGATTCAATGTAGATCCATGTAGCAAATGCATACCCACTTGTAAATGGCCATCGGCTCTCCCCAGGACCAAGTAAACCTGAGTTTTCACCATCAAACTCAAAAGTACATGCTGGTCCTTTTGACTCCTTTCCACTGATTGCCTTCTCCAATGCAAGCATTAAGTAAGATGCCCATGGAGTATGAAGCAACTTCCTGATGACTTGAAGCCATCTCCGCAAATCAATTACACTAAGTGAATGTCCTGCCAAGTATTGGATGCAGTGGCATAAAGGAGTTCCATCCCATCTCATATGCTCTGTTGAGCCAGTATCCTGAAGAAAGATCTTCTCTGCTGACCCCAAGAGAACTCCTACCAGACCTGCCATGAAGCACATTGCTCTATTTCTTGTGCAAGCCCGTAATATGACCAGAAGCCCACTAGCCATTCGTGTCCTAGGAGACATAAAAACCTCACTATCACTTAGCCAAGGAAGCCAAGGAATAAGCTCTCCAGCTACAATGGCAGCCCGAGAGTTAAGCATGACACTAGGAGGGTTGCTATCCTCATCCTCGAAACTCTCAACCCCACCCATTGTGGCCAAGAGTGAATCAACAACGGAGTAAGCAATGCTCTCTGCTTCCTCCCCCGAACCAAAGCTCTCAACTCCACTCACAATGTTCTTCAGCTTGTCCAAGCTTTCAGGCTTCCCCATAATAGCGGAATCCACTAGATGCAACAACTCTGGAGATACATTAGGCATCGCTGATTTTGGCTTAGCCTTTTGAGGTGAATCCACGGGAGAATATCCCATGTCTGCAAAGTAGGCATTATCTAGACTAGTTGATGAAATTGATTGCTTAATTGTGTAACCATATTGGGCCTGGGGTCCAGATCTAGATGTAGAACCATTATGCCAAAAACCAGTCCGAAGCTATTGGGAGTAGATGTGACGAGGGATATAGAACATTTGCAAGAAAAGCCTTCCCCTCATCAAGACTGTCTGTTGATGGAGCTATAGTCTTGGAATGATGAATGGGGAAAAGATTCCCCGAGGAACGAGCAAGATTAGAGGATGGTTCTTGAGAAGTGGGTGACATATTCGGAGAATCAGTAGGGGAAGATGCAAGATTGTGAGAATCAGAGAAAGAGCTAGACATAATAAGAAAGAAGAGAAATTACAGAGGAGTAGCTAAAGCTCAAAGATGAAAGAAGAGAAGAAGTTGCAGAGAATTCACTAAGATGCAAAATGCGAAAAGGGTATTGCAAAAGTGACATGAGGGCAACAAAAGAGGGATTTATATCAAAGATATTTGATGTCAGCTAGGGAAGAGTGCGTCAGTTAAGGATATTAATTAAGACAGCGAGGCTAGGACAAGGAAGAGGCAGGGGCATGGCTCCAAGATTTAAAAAGATATAGTGGGAAACAGTTCTTATATCGTTCTAGCTTCCTCACGGTTAGATAGAAGATATAAGGGGGAAAATGTTAACACCCAACTTCAAGAATAGAACAATCGAAGAAGATATGGTGTTGAAACAAGTGTTTGCTAATTAAAGGACATGACATTGATTAATAGCAATGAAGGAATCGACAGCCGAATGAAATAAAACAATATAACGTTAGAAGAATCGGCAGGCAAGGGATGAATAGATATCGGCTGGGACATTTGATAGCCGATAGAAAGAAAGGATTGACTAAAATTGGCAGCCTATTGCATGAAGCCTTCGGCAGAACACTTGCTAGCCGATTATAGGGAGACATTGGCAGAATACTTGTTAGCCGATTACAAGGAAGTGAGAACCAATATCAATCGGCTAAGCA
>JANIMX020000294.1:915031-928464 GCA_024582655.2 Erythroxylum kunthianum | reverse complement strand
ACAAACTTAAGCAAATGCCAGGGTCATTTGCCAAGATTATATATATATATATATATATTAATATTATTTTTATTTATTTTTAAATCGACGGTTCAACCGCCGGTTTACGGTTTTTAAACTAGTCTAACCTTAATCGGAATCGTTATTAACAATTACGGTTACGATTTTAAACCTTTAACCACGGTTACGATTCTTAAATCTTAACCGCCGGTTTACTAACCGACGATTACCTGGTTAGAAACCTAACCGTGGTCAGACCTAGATATGAGTTAGTTGAATTTAACTATAACAACAAATCTTTGTTTTATATTTTTTTCTTATTGGTAATTTTATTAACTTTTCAGTTTTGAATTAATTAATTTAATATATGAAAATAACTAAATTTAAAATTATTTTAATTTTATTACAAATTTTAATTAAATGTACATAATACTGAAACAAATTTTCCAATTTTTTGATATTTAAAGAAATATATGTTTATTTTTTAGTACATAATAAACTAAAATTTAAAAATAAAAATTGTTATTTAATATAATAACACTAATAATTATATAAAAAAAAATTGGTGATATAATTAGATATTTTTCTAACACAACATCTCAAACTTGTCCACAGAGAATGTCGGAAACTGAGACCTCGGAACCCGAACATCTCCCGGAGGTCTTGCTTACGAAGAAGTCCACTTTATTCGCATTGTACGGTGAAGATTCATTTACTTCCAACAAATTCCGCTACTTGAAAGCCTACGAGTCTTCGCTTCCTCTCCATCAGTTCTTGACAACTCATGCACACTCTGTACAAGCCATCCTCTCCTCCGTCAACGCTCCGGTTACCGCCGATATCCTCCGACACCTCCCTGATTTGCGCGTGGTGGTCACCACCAGCGCCGGACTAGATCAAATCGACCTCCCCGAGTGTCGCCGCCGTGGAATCAAAGTTACTAACTCCGGTACAGTTTACTCCGCTGACGTAGCCGATCTAGCCGTCGGATTGTTGATCGACGTCATGAGGAATATATCTGCGAGCAATCGCCGTGTGAAGCAAGGGCTGTGGTCCACTAATGGGGACTATGACTATCCTCTTGGTTTCAAGGTTTGCATAATTAATTAATTATTTATGGTTAAAAAATTGGACTAAGGATAAAAGCTTTTAATTAATTAATTTTTTAAATATTATTTTAATAATTTTATTGTAAAATAGATTAATTAATTAATTATTTTTATTTTATAATTTCTCTTTTTAATTAAAATTTAAACAAAAGATACTTTTTTTTAACCTTTAAACTTTAAATTTCTTGTATTTAATTTTCGATCCAAAATTTAAAATATTAATAACTATGAATTCTAAGTTTTTTAAATTTCTAAAACTGAAACCATCGAAAACCCTAATTGCAAACGAGGGTTTAAATTACAGTCAATTTCATTGCCGATTATGATTGAAATCTTAGTTGAATCATAATTGTCATGATGGGATTGATCAATGAATTGATCAGAGCGTGTTCTGTTTACAGTTGAGAGGAAGGCGAGTAGGAATTGTAGGATTGGGGAAAATAGGAAATGAAGTTGCTAAAAGGCTTGAGGGCTTTGGTTGTCATGTATCATACAACTCTAGGAAGCAGAAACCATGTGTACCTTATCCATTCTATGAAGATGTGTCTGAACTTGCATCTAACTCTGATGCTTTGATCATATGCTGTGGATTGACAGACCAAACATACCACTTACTCAATAAGGAAGTCTTGTCTGCTCTGGGAAAGGAAGGAGTTGTTGTGAATGTCGGACGTGGGCCGATTATCGACGAGAAGGAGATGGTGAGGTGTTTGATGGAAGGAGAGATTGCAGGTGCTGGGTTGGATGTTTTTGAGAATGAACCTGACATTCTTGAAGAGCTCTTCGCCTTGGATAATGTCGTTCTGTCGCCTCATCGCGCTACGTTTACTTCAGAGTCATTGAAGGATATAAGTGAACTTGTAGTTGGAAATCTTGAAGCTTTCTTCACCAACAGACCATTGCTCTCCGAGTTTCTACCTGACTAATATCAGGTTGTTGCATCTCTGGACTGTCTACGACTCTTTTGCCTGAATTGTTCGATCAATTTGGCTTCTTCCCTAGTAAACATTTCAAGTGTAGATGCTCTAAGCACCCCCGCAACTATGAATGGAACACTGAAAACACAAGCATTATATAAGCACTCCTGTCCTGTTGTAATAATTCCTGTCTTTCCAAAAGTATGGGAGCAAACCAACTTCAGCCCATGTTCTGCTCCGACAGAACCCCTTACTAAGGTTTCTAAACATATGACAGTAGCTATTCATATTAAAATGAAGTGCTCCTGGATGTGTACTCTCCACATTGCAATCAGTATCAACGTTTAGCAGCAATTAAAACAGCAGTAAAGTAATTGGTATAGAGTTCGTGCTGATAAGAACATTGTTCTATGGGCTCAAGTGAAGGAACTTACAGGCTCCTCGCGAGCAAATCCACACCAGTTACGCCCATTATCATCTCGAGCTCTCATCATAACTTATCATCATTTTGATAGTTTTTTAATGATTAATTATATTAACTAAATTATTTATGTTTAGAAAATATAATCACAAGAATGAATCAATGTGAAAATGAATAGCATATAACTAGAAAGTTACGAGTTACAGTCACAGAAATGGTTGTTGTGTTCAAGTCAGTAAAGAGACACTACCTACCTTTCATAGTAACTGAACATGAGAAACTTCGAGGACTGCATTTGATGTGGAAGAAGACGAAAGATATCATAATCATTTTTTTAGCAAGTATACTATCATTTTTGTTGAAACTAAAAACACCAAAATTCATCAAATCAATGCCATTTAATAGTTTGAATATGGTATCAAATATTTATATAGGAATATATCATATAAAGTTTCAACTTTTACAAATGATATAAAAGCCAAAATAATGGAAAATGAATAAAATTTGTAAATATAAAAATGTTAAAGAGCTAAATTAATAAATATATATTTAGATATAAAAAAATATAGTCAATAGTTATTCATATTTTAAAAAATAAAATACTTGTACGTTAATTTTTAATAAATTGATATATTGAATCAAAACTAAATAACTATTTTATAAATTATAGTACCAAAACTGCTACTAGATCCTAATTCAGTACTAAAATGCAAGAACTGTAAATTGTTGTCCTCTTCTTGAAACCTAAACATTTCATCAAAGCAACATCAAAACCTTAGGCATTAGATAACAATGAGACCTGAACATGGAGGTTTCAACCCATTTTCAAGAAAAAACCTCTTACCTAACCTTGAGAGAACTCTTCTGGTTTTGGGCTCATCAGGTAATTTTGGCCGTACCAAAGTTGATTCTCATCACTATTCTTAGTTCATCAAGAACCACAAATTTTTCCAGGCTATCAGAATATCATATACTATTTCCAGACAGAAAAAAGAAGAAGCTCTGTTCAGTCTTAATGGAAACCACATTCAAAGATAATATTGTTTTTGAACTTCTGAAGGCAACGAAATGAAACGAAATGGACACCTACTGAGTGAGTGTGGATTGTTACCTTTTTCAAAGCTCCCAAGCACTCCAATTCTTGCCAATCTCAAAAGCAACATACGCTTTAACACAAGCCTGCCTTACCTGCTCGTCAGTAAGCAACCAATCATCCCAATCACTCATACTAATCTCCGGCTCAAGTGTAACTCCTTCGTATCCCAAACACGCCTCCACAATCCTCTCCACTGAAGCCCTAGCCAAACTAGCTATATAAGTCCTCAAATCCAAGAGCCTGTGAACCCTAAGTTCGTGTTCCGTCATCATCAGCTTGTTCGCGTCCGATCCGTTCCAGATTCCGACAAACGTGTGTCCCTCTTCCGAGAGAAAACGTCGGAGAGCCAGCGGCACGGTGTCGCAGTGATGGAGCTGGACGATGAGGCATCGCGTTCCTACGCAGAGCTGGAGAGTGTCCGCCGGAGGATCGTTTCCATTTCTCGGATTCCACTGGACGCCCATGCTGACGACGAGGCGTCCGAGCTGGTGGCGACGGAAGTAGAGAGTGGAGTTTATCCATTCCCGTACGACGGAGGCGGCACAGGTGACGGTTACGGAGATTTGAGTGCCGAAGAAGTTCACCGTGAAGATACGGTGGTTTCCGGCACGTGCATGTTGTTCAACGATGGTGATTTCCGGCGTCATGTCGACGAGACCACAAACGTAACTGGCAAGTTACTGCTGTACTGGGGCTTTTATTCAGCGTGGGGAGGTGTTTCTGAGTATACGTACTCACACGGTGAATTCGGTGTTTTGGACGATCTGGACCGCGAATCTGTGCCCACCTCGAAATCATAAGATAGATTGTTAGTTGCATAACCGGACTACATTATAAGTGGCAATCGATAATTAAAAAACATAAAACTCATTAAAATCAAGATCATCAATGGATTATCAAGAGACTTAGGAGCAGGAGGAAACAAATTGAATCAAAAGGCAAAGAACAAGAAGCAAGAAGCAAGAAGCTGTTCATGTTTTCAGTTTTTAGTTAATAAAAATAAATTTTGTTATAGATAATAATTATCCAATAGATAAAATTGAAAGATAAATTATTTTTAATAAATTAAATTAAATTTATTCTCTTACATAATATTTATCAACAAGTTATTAATAAATAATTTTGTTTTATTAAAATAAATAATTTATAAATTAATATTCACTTTTAATATATTTTAATTATTAAATTTTATTTTTGAAGATATTTTAAATTTAATTATAATATTAACAATTATTCAATAATCCTATTAAATAATTATTAATAATATGATTATTATAATTTTATATTGTAAACGGATTCTTGTAAATCTTATAAGTTGACATAAATTAATTTAAGGAGATATTATTATTATTATCAGTATTCTCGTTTTTTATTATTATTAATATTTTTTTTCCCTTTCTCTCTCTTTGTGTATGTTTTATGTTGATCATTTAGAAACAATCTCTTTACTAATTAGATTTAAGGTTGTGTATTATTAGACATCTTCAGACCCCACTTACTATTGGACCTCTCCAGACCCTGCGCAGAAGTGAGATTTTTACTAGATGTTGTTGTTGTTGTTGTTATTCAGACCCCACTTAACAGCGGGATCTTTACTGAATGTTGCTGTTATTCTAGTATTTAATAATATTTATTAATAATTAATATTAATTAATTAAAAATATTCAGACTTGATCGAGTCCGATTGGGCTTCGGGTTACCTTAGTTCAAGCATAAATTGTGAAGGTGGGCTCAGATTTAAGGTATAATACCAAGCCCAATTCTCTCTCTCTTATCCTCGTATTTTATGTACAAGTTCAGACATAGTCAACTCTCCATGTCTCATCCATGTTTTGTCCCAAAACTATGCAGTCTCACTCACCATTCCTTTTATGTTTAAAATTTAAATAAGTGAATAAATCTCCTTAATTTTTTACCTAATATCTTTAATATATAAGGAATGTGTCTAATTTGGTCCAATGTTACCCAAATTTTAGTAGAAATTTCATGGAGTTTAGAGAATTTTGGAAAATATTATAATTTTTAAGATTATCCAAAATTTTATTTTAAATTGTAATATTTTTAAAAATCTCTTTTTTTAATTTAGCTAAAAATAGCAAAATACACGCATAATAAAAATCACACTTATATTAATCAAATGATATTTACACAAAAATTCAATTCATCTCTTACAATCGAACTGAAATAACTAAATCTGACTTAGACTAATAATTTAAAAATTATTAATTTAATTCAAATTTAATTAGTTTGAGTTAGATTAATTAAAAGGATAATTTAAATATCATAGTAGTGACATTTAATTAATGTATGTTTGCTTTTTTTTGTTTATATCTTTTGAATTTGTTTTTTGAAAATTTTAAAATTAAAATTTTTCTAAAATTTATCAAATTACAGAAAAATTAATTTTCTTTTACCCTATATTTTATTATTACCTTCAATTGATTTCAATACTAGATGATAAGCCAATTTTCATTTATGGGTTATGTATAATTAAAAATAAATTTCTTATTTTATACAACTATATACTTATAAGATGTAAGTGTCCATGTAAAAAATTAATTTTCAACTAATCATCCGTATAGATTAAAACACTTAACCTAATGTGCGAAAGAGGTTATATGATGAAAAATTAATTTTTAACTAATCATCCATATAGATTAAAACACTTAACCTAATGTGTAAAAGAGGTAATATGATGAGTATTTTTGTCCATATAAATGATTAGTCAACAATTAATTTTTCACGTGAATGTCTATATGCTTCGGATAAAAAAAATTATTTTAACTAAATCAATAAAATACTAATAAAAAACTAATATTTTGAATTGGGTTATAAAAAGTTGATCATAATTGAAAAAAATAAAAAAATTTAGTACTAAATTGTAAAAAAAAATTCAAAAGATTGGGTATTTTAAAATAATACATTACCTAATGGTGACTTTAAACATATAATTAAGTAGTTCCTCAAGTTGTATAATAAACATGATTAGAGAATAATTAGATAGTGATTAGAGTGAACAAAGGGACGTTTAGTGTTTTAAATGGATTAACATGGTTGATTGTACTAATCTTTGTTGTTTCTTTCGTTTTTACATGCCATTGGTGAATCATCTGCACTTATTGCAACCTGAATTATCTGATATAATGACATAAACTATAATGTATTAGAAAATGTGACACAAATATAAGATGTGGGGTTATGTATATTAATTTTCTAATGAGAATGAAGGATTTTAGACAATATTAATACGGAGCAATAATATAGAGAATGATTGAAGGAATTGTGAGCCGAGTCTTAGAGCAATTGATAAGGTTTGTTTTTTGTGACTTGAATGTTACAGGTTTAAGTTACGAAAATAATTTCTTTGTAAAAAACATAAGAAAAAAATTGCGTATAATTGATATCATTCACCCGACTCTCGCAAACTGAATCTGTTGTTGTTGTGGTCATTATTACAAGAACTGTGGATCACTCAACTTCAGTTGATTACTCAATTTATATACATTAATGATTCTTTTCTTTGTAATAAATAAACATTAATCTTTGAGACTGGTTTAATAGTTTATAAAATAAATACAAAAAATTCAAAATTCAAATTACTTTTTTTTATATTTATACTTTTGACATAGATATATAACATATTTATAATGTTAACTATATTTATAATAAATAATACAAAAATTAATTTGAGATACTTTTAATTTTGAAAGTTTTTACTAAATAAAAGAAGATATTAATTAATTTGATTGGCATACAATATTTTTTATGAATTTATTCAGTTTGTCTGAAAAAATAATGTTTTAAAAAACAGACTATAAGTTAAACCAACAAATAAGAGATTTAAGGTTTAAAATTTTCAATCTTATAAAATTAGTTAAAGATTGAATAAAATTAATAATTTTAAAAAATGATCGAATAATATTATTTGTATCAATCAAAAAATTAAAGTTTAATTGAAAAAAGAGACTATTAAATAAAAATTAATTAGTTTATTTTAGTTAATAAAAATTTATTAGTTTATAAAAATTAACTAATTAATTAATAAACTAATCAATTTTTAGGACGGATACTATTAAACTAAAATGTAAAAAAAATGAACTGTTGAACCGATTCGATTTTTAGAAAATTTTAAAAAATAATCCTTCTTATTGTGACGGACGGCCTTAACTTTTCTCTCCTCTCCCTTTCGAACTTGAATAGTGTCATTCACTCCTTTAAATTTCCAAAGTACACCTGAAGAACACAAGTGATAATTTCCAAATTCTCTACTGCAATTGGTGTTCTTCAAGGCATGAAGCTACCTCCTGATAGTTGCGATCCTCCTCACCAAGCTAATGAAACCAAAATCGAACAACAAAAACAACAGACATTGGCGTTTGATGCATCAGTTCTTCAATATCAATCCCACATACCATGTCAATTCATTTGGCCCGATCATGAGAGACCATGCCTTGATTCTCCAGAACTTGTAACCCCTCCTATTGACTTGGGAAGCTTTTTATATGGAGACCTTTCAGCTGTCTCAGAAGTTTGTCAACTTGTCAATGAAGCTTGCAGGAAACATGGATTCTTTGTCGTCGTTAATCATGGAGTCGATTCACAACTTGTAGCTAAAGCTGACGAGCACATGGACTTGTTCTTTGGCATGAAACTCTCTGAGAAGCAAAGAGCTCACAGAAAGATCGGTGACTCCTTCGGATACTCCAGTAGCTTCACTGGTAGGTTCTCCTGCAAACTTCCATGGAAGGAAACACTTTCTTTTCGATATCTTGCAGATGGGCATCGATCTTGTTCGAACATTGTTGAAGAATATTTCTTGAACGTAATGGGAGAAGATTTCAGAGAATTCGGGTAAGAGAACTGAACTTGGCACTTGTTTCAGGACTTTTAAGACCAACCATGTCGCTATGAATCTTCTAACATCAAACATCTTTGAGATTGATTCACGTAGGAAGGTCTACCAGGAGTACTGTGAAGCCATGAACACTCTTTCTCTTACGATCATGGAGCTTTTAGGGGTGAGTCTAGGAGTTGACAGAGGCTACTTCAGAGATTTTTTCCAGGGAAACGATTCCATCATGAGAATGAATTACTACCCTCCATGTCAGAATCCTGATTTAACTTTCGGAACTGGCCCTCACTGTGATCCTACTTCTTTAACTATCCTCCATCAGGATCAAGTTGGTGGCTTCCAGGTGTTGGTCGATGGAAGTTGGAGATCTATAAATCCTGATCCACAAGCATTTGTTGTCAACATCGGCGACACATTCATGGTAAGTTTCACACTTCCATTAACATGTTAAAGAGCAAGTTGCTATGTAACAAGAAGTTGGTTAAGTTTGGTCTTTTCAGGCACTATCGAACTGTAAGTTCAAGAGTTGCTTGCACAGAGCGGTGGTGAACAAGAAAACAGTAAGGAAATCATTGGCATTTTTCTTATCACCAAACATGGAGAAAGTAGTGAAACCACCAGAAATCCTAGTCGACCCTGAAAATCCCAGAAAGTATCCAGACTTCACATGGCCAATTTTGCTAGAATTCACGCAGAAGCATTACAGGGCTGACATGAAAACCCTGGAAAGCTTCAAAGCCTGGCTTCAACAGAAAAAAGGTTACTGAAAGAGATGACCAGAGAATTCTAAGCATCAAAATGAAGATGTGAATGTGTAGATGGTTGCTTCTTCTTCTTCTTTCTCTGTTATTGTTTCTTTCTGTTTTGGTTCTCCTTCAGTCTATGTATAAAAACTCTTGGATTCATGTAATTGCTGTTATTTGTCGTCATTAATTTATTTTAATAATTTTTGTTGTTAAAAATCAATAAAAATTGGTCAGTTTATTAATTAAAAATTAATTTTTATTTAACAATCATATTTTTTAATAAAACTTCAAATTCTTCATTCAATAAAGATAATTTCCTTCAATTATATTTTAATTTTTTTAATTTTATTCAATCTTCAACCGTGATTAAACCTTTAAACTTTAAATCTCTTATCTTACCAATTTACTTCCGATATAAATTTTAAAATATCAATTGTTAATTATATACTTAATAAATTAACTTCTTATAATCAAGATCAACCATTTCTTATAATCAATTCCAAATTATTTCAACTATTTCACAAACTACCATTTATTATAATATTGAAACGGTTTCGTACTAAATGTTTTGAACCGTTTCAATATAGTCCCTTTTTAGGTACAAAATGTTTTAAAACTCTTGGTTTATTTTAGATAATTTATATTTTAAGTAAATTAGATTCTTTCTATTATGATCCTAAATCGGTTAACTATATGATGAATTAGTGGTTTATAAGGGTAGAACGTAGCCACCACTATTCAAAATTTCTTTTAGTGAAACAATAAATCTTCTCACTTATAGGCCTAATGTATCATTTGAACTTGTATAGGTAAGTCCGTCAAATGTGTCGATGACGTGAGTTAAACTTGTGGAAACTTGGATTGTAATATTTGGTATTAGAGTCAGACAACTCTACGAAAGGCGGCCAAGGAAAGGAACCCAAGGTAAGAGAGTAGCGATCATTGGATGACAAGCCACCGTGGACGTCAGCTATCGATACAAAGAGGTATATTATGATCCCATATCGACTAATTATATAAGAGAGTTAATGGTTTATAAATGTGGGAAGTATCCATCACTATTGGGAATTTCTTTGAGTTAAACTAAAGGTCTCCTACTTATAGACTTAATGTATACTTTGAACTGGTATGTACAAGTCCATCAAATGTGTGAGTACAACTTGGAATTATAAGAACCTGGGTCGTAACACTTTCAAGTTCAAAGGCCACCATAGACAAAAGTTTAATCTATCTCTTAAATGCTTCATCATCAAATTCCAAGTTCAAGCTTTGGCATCCATTGACTAGATCACGGCTTCATTACATGTATTGAAGTGCCCACATGAACAAACACACACACAAGCAAGGAATGCTTATCCTCCTCTTCGTAGTCAGGCATGGTAATGGGCTGGACAATCGGGTCCGAGTGGTTCAAAGTCCAATCATCTTGTTGACAAAATGACATCATTTTAGTCAATTAACTTTTCAACCATTGAATTTATACGGGCAAGGCTGGGTGGACCCTTCCAGATCGAGTTCAGCCAAAAGCTCAGTCAACTCATGTTTACTTTGAGCCGAGTCTCGGATCAATTGTCATCCCTACTTATATCACAACTCTACTGCAGCAAATCAATTGCAGAATAGAAAAAGTGGTACATACTACTCCTTACTACTGTGCTGTCAATTTGACACCTAAAATTTTCTCCATGTTAGCCAATTTTTGTTCGCCAAATACACCATCAACATCATCAAAATGATCACACCATACATCTCAAGCACAAAATCAATTCAAAACTTTAAACCTACTAGTGTGTAAAGTTACTATGACAGTTGAAAGTTTCTAAAACCTGATTTCTACAGAATTGAAGCGTCCAAGACAGATCTTTCTTATAGAATTGCCACATCCAAGTAATCTCCAATCTGTGGAAGTGACAGACAAATTCAGAACGTATTCAAAATGGGGACTGGAATCAAGGACAGACCCAGGTAGAGTACTGTGGGGGCAAATGCCCCCACTTAAATATAAATTTTACTTCATAAATATAATTTTTTCAGTAATATATGATTTTTTTTGAGTATATATATATATATATATATATATATATGAGCTTTACCCCTATAACATATACGAGTTTTGCCCCCACAATAAAATAAATTTTGCCCCCACAACATAAAATTCTTGGGTCCGTCCATGACTGGAATACAGGGCTCCTAAAACAAAACTGAAGCCTTACCTGGAATCCAAGCTCTGCCAATGCTTTGGTATCATCTAACTTCCCAATTCTGTTAGAGAATGTTTTCCCCACCTACAATGAAGTGAATAGCGCATGCAATCATAAACTTGCGCATCGAGAGATTCTGAAGATATGTGCTCATGAAGTCATCATTAACACTATTTTGGTTCCCATCAACACAACATTTACTCCATGAGGAATAAGTGAAAAACAAACAAAAAACAGATGCACACATAGACACATGATCACAGTAAAAGGCACCGGAATTTATGCATAGGAATAACAGACCTGGTATTGATGATAAGCAAAACCATAGCCATTTGCTTCTGTGTTTGTATAAGGGAAGAATTTGGGAACTAATGTTGAACAAAAACATTTACTTTTTTCAGAACAGATACATAGAAAGATAGGATAGACTAACCTCTCGAACCACAAAACGGCCATTTTTATCAGGATAAACAAAAGCAAAAGAAAGTCTGACCTCTCTTCTCCTTGCCGCAGGAGCCACTTCTTTAACCTGCGAAAGTGATTAAATGGACTGTTAGTATAAGCACAAAAGCATTAAACACAAAGTAAGAGTAGTAAAAACATGGAATACATAGACAAAGCAATGCCATACAGCCAGATCATTTCAACAAAACGACATCAGATTTGCCAATATATCACACATTATAAACAACCAGATCATTTCAACAACATACCAGATCGGTTAACTCACGAAGAGTAGCATCTTTCCATGTGTATATTTGAACCTCATCCTTAGGTTCCTTTCCTCTCACTACAAAATCTTCCTTAGTGTGATGACNNNCCATCTGTCAAAAATTTCACCCATTCAAAACACAGATAAGAATCTATAGACCCTTTCACTGGATCAACCAGAACAAGAATGATAAACACTAATAAAAACACATATATTGAAGCCCTACAATAATAAAATAACAGCAAGCTTCTAAATTTGTTTCATGGGATCATACAGCAACCAAGCTCACACTAATAGGATGCAATCTCCACACTGTAGCATACAAATCGAAAACATAGAATAGGTTGAACGTACGCACCTTGGTAAATACCCGAAGCAACAGAGGGCATGTCTGCAAGAAGAAAATTTTTAAAATTACAAAAATTCCAAAATCCATAACAGCTCAAAAGGGTCACTATTAAAAGTATGCTTTGCTTTGGGAAAAACGCTGCATTGAAGTTAAAGAGTAAGAACCCTAAAAAATCAACAGAACTTAAAGGCACAAAAACTTAGATAATTTCTTTTTTCTTTTTAAAATTAAGAGTTCACCTTCTCCCGATCGACGGGCTGAACAGGAGGAGGACCTCTTGGTGGGGGAGGCATAGGTCGTCTTTTAGGTGGTTCACTCACTCCCGCCATATCTTCACTTCTGTGGAGCTTTCTTTCAGGTTGCTCTCCCGAAACAAATCCTATTAGGGCTTGGAATTGTTTGGGCATAAGATCAATTTTGATAATTAACTGGGCCTATAAAAGAAAGAGCCTACTTAGCTCACACTTCAGTTTCTATCATAAGCCGATCCTAAATAGGGATGGCATAATTGATCCGGTTCAATCCAACCCGACTCGTTACGACGATTATAACATAATTGACCTAATTCGATGCGATTAAATTCATTACGATGATCGTGGCATAATTGATTCGATTCAATCTAACTCGATTTATTATGATAATTATAACATAATTGTTCGATTAAACTCATTACGATGATCGTGGCATAATTGATTCGATTCAATCTAACTCGATTTATTATGATAATTATAACATAATTGTTTGATTAAACTCATTACGATGATCGTGGCATAATTGATTCGACTCAATCTAACTCGATTTATTATGATAATTATAACATACTTGTTCGATTAAACTCATTACGATGATCATGGCATAATTGATTCGGTTCAATTCGATCTGCTTCATTACCATGATCTTCAATCTTAACAATGATGACGATAACAATATTCAGGGTCAGTTTGGTTGAGCTTATCGAACTCAGCTAATAGTTGATAGCTGATAGCTGGTAGCTGATGGCTGATAACTGGTAGCTGATAGCTGATTAAGG
>JANIMX020000294.1:903493-914931 GCA_024582655.2 Erythroxylum kunthianum | reverse complement strand
TTATTTATTTAGTAATATTCTATTTATGAATATTTATTGTTATTTATAATATTTTATTTAATATTATAAATAAAAATAAATAATATATTCCCTTTTTATAATTTTTTTGCCAAACAAAAACAATAAAAGGTGCCCTAAACCCTACTCAATATAATTACTTCTTTATTTTATCTACTATTAATTGTTATAATTTTTCTACGTTATAATAATAAATAAAGAAAAATATAAAAAGAAAGGACCAAAGTAAGAAGCAACTTAGGATAGATATAAAAGAAGGTGAATATGTGTAACGTAAAAGAGAAGCAAATAAAGAGTTGTTGGTGAAAAGAGAAGCAACCTAAAAACAAAGGGATAAAAAAGTAATTTAAAATTTTTAATAAGAGCTGTTGGTGAAAAGTTAGGTTGAGTGACTTTTTATATCAGGAGCTGTTTAGGGGTTGAACAGCTCCTGATAGCTGATAAGTAATTTTTACCAAATACTACTAAAGAGCTGATTGGGATCCAATCAGCTATCAGCTACCCCAATTAGCTCAACCAAACACTCACTCAATAGACATCTTGCAAATACGCGAAAGTTTGGAAAGGTTCAATAATACGCAAATTTAACCCTAACTAAAAGAGAGGTCCAGTGGTGCTATAATCTTTAATCTTATGATATGGTATTCTTATAGCCTATTATCACCTTTAATCTTAATTTTATAAAATAATGTTTTAGTTAATATAGGATGAACTTATTAATGGAAGCATATATATTTTTAATTAAAATGATTATTAAAAAATAGCCTAATGAGGAAGCACGATAATAATTTTTAAAAAATAAAAATTATGACAAAAATTAGTATTGAAGTGACATTGAGAATAAAATAAATTTATATTAAAAAAAATATTATCTTTTACGGAGACATATGAAATCGCGTGAGATAAACTTTTTTTTTAATATGGTGTTAATTGTATAAAATTTTACATAAACTAAAAGCAAATAATAAAATTTAAGATATTATATATAAGAATATTAATTTTAAAATTTTGCTCTTTTACAAAAAAATAATACAATATTAAAAGTGTATTTTATCACTTAACTTTTTCACAAATTTCCAATTTTATAGATATTCCATTATTTAAATTTACTAAATAACTCATTTAACATTTCTCTAATAAGTTGTGTATTTAAGCCAAATTTTAAAAAACGTATTCCATTATTTAAATTTAAATTTACTAAATAACTTATTTAACATACTTATTTTTAGATATTTATTCATTATCATTCAAAATATAACATAATCATCGTAAATTTTATCTATAAAATTATATTTAAATAATAATATTTAAGAATAATAATTTACTTCTTACTTAATTAACTTCAACCTCAAAACATTCAATCCAATTCGATTCAAACTAAAATAATATTTTGTTGTTCAATAATTAAAGAATTAATTTTAATTAAAATAATATTATTTTAAATTTTGAGTCAAATGAACAAATCTTAATCTAAAAAAAAAACACATCCTTACAAAAACAATTTTTTTTGGGATGGCAATTGAAGCCTGAACGAGTCCCAATGTTTGAGTCAATCAGGCTCGAATTTAAAAAAATAAAAATATAAATTGACATTGTTTTATTTATAAAGGTCGGATCGGATCTGGGTCGTTCGAACCCGATGCTTGATTTTTTCAAAAAAAGGCCTAAGGCTCAGTCAATCCTACCCTAATATGTTGACTTTAGGTCGGGCGGAGTCCGAGCCCAGATGCCATCTATACGTCCAAGTGAGGTTTTCTTAATCTATTTAACAAGTCCCTTACAACTGTGCCAAATATGTATGTATATAATATCCCCAATTTCCAATTACATAATTTAGGGAAAAAAATCAATTGAAACCCTAGTTTAGATAATTAATAATTGATTATTAAAAAAATAGCCTAATGAGATAGCAAATTATGATACCGAGAATAAAAGTAATTTATATTGAAAAAATATTAACTTTTACTGAGAGACAGATGAAATTGCGTGAGATAAAAATTTTAAAAATAAAATAGGTGTTCAGTGTATAAATTTTTACATAATAATAAAATTTAAGATCTCATATATAAGAATAATAATTTTAAATATAATATTAATTTTTAAAAATTGCTCTTTTACAAAAAAAAATTAATACAATATTAAAAGTGTATTTTATCACCTAATTTTTTCACAAATTTTCCAATTTTATAGATATTTATAAGTATTGGGTTATATAAATCATACATTGTGATTATTTGTAGACGTAATCAATATTCCTATAATACTCAGTGTATTTAAGCCAAACTTTCTAAAAACACGTTATTCCATTATTTAAATTTTACTAAATAACTTATTTAACATTGCTCTAATAAGTAGTGTATTTAAGCCAAAAAATTTAAAAACATGTATTCCATTATTTAAATTTACTAAATAACTTATTTAACATGCTAATTTTTAGAGATTTATTCATTATCATTCAAAATATAACATGATCATCGTAATTTAATTCATGCTTTATTAACTTCAACCTCGAAATATTCAATTCAATCCAATTCAATTCAAATTAATTTAATGTTTAGTTGTTCAATACTTAAAAATATTATTTTAAATTTTGAGTCAAATCTAACAATTTCTAATCAAATTATATAAAAAACACATCCTCACAAAACAATTTTTCGTAGGGATGGCAACCGAAGCTTGATGAGTTCGAGTTCGAGTTTAAGTCAGCCAAGCTCAAATTTTATAAAAATTAAAAATAGAAAAATAACATCATTTTACTTATAAGTGTCGGATCGGACTTGAGCAGTCCAAAACCCGAGACCTAATTTTTAAAAAAAGGGCCTAAGGCTTAGTTAATCCTTCCCTGACATGTTGACTTTAGGTCGAGCGGAGTCCGGGCCCAGATGTCATGTCTAAGTGAGGTTTTCTTAATATATTCAACAAGTCCCTTATAAATGTACCAATATGTATGTATATAATCTCCACACACAATTTCCAAAATAGCCCAATTTATATGATTTAGGAAACAAAAATAAAATGAAACCCTAGTTTTTATGGAAAGAGACAGAGCATAAATTCCAAGCAACTCATGTTTCACTGTGTCCTCTTTGTTCCCTCTTCACTACAAAGGAACAAACTTTGGCATGCTTAGTGTTTAAAGTTGAAAGCTCAGCTTATTGCAATATATGGAAAGTTGCATTCAAGTCTCCCAACCAAGCCCCATCAAATGCTTTCTTTATTTGGTAAGCTCTAACCACCACCACCACTACACTACCCAATGACCTACTTCTCTGTCACTTTCCATGAGTAGTTGGACCCTACTAGGAAATAATGTGCCACTTTAATGTTATGCCTCCTGATTGTACTAATTTTATCCCTTTTATTCCTTTTTCTTTTTTTAGTCATAATTTTTTTATTATAAATAAATTATTAATTATATAATAATAAATCGTAACAAATTGCTAATTTAAAGTTAAATAACATATTTGATTCAAGTTGTTATTATACCATGGCCACAAATCACAACCAACTTAATTTTCTCGCTTTGCAAGAGTCGGGTGAGGAACATTAATTATATGTAATTTTTTCTTTGCATTTTTATAAAGAGTTTATTTTTGTGACTCAAATTTGAGACATTTCAATCAAAAATAAATAATTTTACCAGTTGCTCAAAATCTCGCCTTCCCAATTTCTTTACACCCTTTAAAATAAAATCTTACTTAAAATGGACCAACTTTTAGTCATTTGGGAAGGGGTCATTCAGCAATTAACCATAAATTATTGGTGTGATTATGGGTTTAAACCCAAACTTGGCCAAACAATGTTTGATTTTGGTATATTGATATATCATGGCTTTACTCAAAAAACAATTTGTTAAGATTCTGAGTCTTTTATTTAATTTTAAATTATTAATTTAATAAATTATTTATCCAAAATATAAAGTCAATAAATGAATTTAGTAGCCATTGTTGTATTAATAAATGAATTTAGCAGTCAATAAATGATTTTTTTACACGAAATTCAAATTTTGATCATATGCAGATTATAATTAAAATAATATTATTTTAATTTAACTGATTTAAGTTGAAGTATAAATTAGAATTTCATCAATTTAAACTTAAGTCATTAATTTCAAAATCAATTTTTATTAATAAATTCGACTTAAGTTTTATTTTCAAAGAATTTGATCATGATTAATAATATTTTCGAATTCAACTTAAAATTTAATTAATTTAAATTTGGACTGATTTTGAAATTCCAAACAGAGGAGCTATTTACTCAATATGGTGATTCCGAAGGCAGTTGACAGGGAATTCTATTTTGGGTTAATGAAAGTGAAATGCACGTTCCAGTAAAAAAGCAAGTGTACTAATGAGTGTGAGGCTGAGCCACCGTTTTTGTTCAAGTACTAGCTGGCTTTGAAAGCGAATCACAATCATTAAAGAGCTCACACTTTCCTTGTGGGAAAAACACAACAAGAGTTTAAAGCTTAATTAAACAAAAATTAATTAATTAATTTTAATTAACAAAAACTTATTAATTTATTAAAAATAAATAATTAATTTATAAATTTATCGATTTTTAACTTAAAATTTTATTAAAATATATAAGAACTGAAATTTTGAAAACTGATAAAAAAAGTTAAATAGTTCAAAAAATTTACGATTGAACCGATTGAACCGGTTAAATTTTTTAATCAACAGATTTAATAATATAATAAAATATTATACTATTATCATTTAAAATTTTGACTACATTTTATTAATTTTTGTATTGTATAAATTTTATAAAAATATATATAACATTTATTTTTTAGTAAAGGAGTAGATTTATTATGGTTTTAGATACAACAATAACAACACCAACACTCAATAGAAATTTCGTTGATAAGTAAAGTCTGGAAATATTCAGTGTACGCAACCTTATCCCTAATTAATAAAGGTTTGAGAGATGTTGTTTTCAAAATACAACTAATGACTTAATTTTAAATTATTCATTAATTAATTAATTTTTTTAAAAAATACATATTTATGAATTTATTTAATACACATTTTAAAATATATTAATTATAAATTTATAATAATTCAAATTTTATTAGACTCGGGTTTTATCCTATCAACTTAAATTTCATCCAACTTCAAAATAAAATTTCACATAGCACACCTGCCAATGACATTAAATAAGTTAAATTGTCAGCAGCATTTTCTGAAGTACCAATCTGCATCTGACTAGTTACAGCTTTTTCAAGTACAAGCATTTAAAGGTGAAGTTTCATTTCCCTGGAATTAATATATATATATATAAGTTTTCTTCAATTTTATTCTTATAAAAAAATCAAGTTCTCGATCAAGTTAATATTTATATATTTAGTTTTATAAATTCTTTTAACAACAACAACAATTCAATAACAATTTCGCTAATATATAAGGTTTTAAAAATTTCAATAAACAATTTTATCCCTAATTAATAAAAAGATAATTTCTAACTATAAATTATTTTAACAACAACAACAATATCTAGTAAAAAATTTGTTAATACGCGGAATCTAATGAGGTTCAGTAGTACGCAGCCTTACTCTTAATTAATAGAGAGAGACAGAAAAAGAAAAATATCTAATTAGAGATAAGGAGTTTTCTCACAAAAATTATGGCCTAGTTATTTCTTATTTTATTAATTATTTGTTTTAAAGTTGTCTTGTTATTAAAATTCATATAATATATATTTAAAATAATTATTAGTTATGAAATTTTAATATTTCCGTATTAATTTTAATTTTACTTTGGCCATTGGTGAACAAATATTCATTCTCTCTACCAATCAATTTATAATGAAAGCCCCCTTCTTTAACAATTAACTTGTTGAATTTTTTATTATTAAATAAGTTCTAAATAGTTATTTTGAAGTATAAGATAATAACAACAGTTTAAGATCTTTAATTAAACTCTTAATATTATATAATTAAACTCTTATTTAAATAAAATTATCAATAAATTTTGAAGTATAACATTTCTAAATTTATAAAAATGAAGAAAGTATATTTTTATATAAAATCCAAATCATTTTTTTTATAATATTTAATATTTAATATAATGTCTTAGCCTATGATTATTTCTTTAGGTTGAAATAAGAAGTAATTTGTTATTTAAACAGAGATTATCCACTCTTACCTAAGATATATAATACCAACTCCAAATTTCACACTTAATGTAATTTAAAATGAAATTTAATACTTATAAATATATAATATTAACTAAAATAATTTTTATTACAATTTTTAAACATGCTTTATTAATATTCTCCCTCTATATACAAAATAATCTAAAATATAAAACACCCAAGTTAAGTAATTTATATTAGCATAATTGTGAAATACATTATGGTATATTAGATCCAATCTAATAAAAAATAAAATAAAATAAATTTAAATTGATGGAGTTTATTTAGCGTAAATTCAAATTTACTCTCGAATCGCGAGTAATAAGGAGTTGGATTAAGCCGAATCATAAGCAGGTCAAACTCAACCTAATCTAACACGTTATCATCTCTAATTACTTATATTCTTAATAAGAAAAAATTAGAATGCTCGTTATTCTTTTTAAAATATATTAACTAATTGGTTTTAACTCGAAAGAAATTACGTTTTAATTTAAATAAATTAATCACAGGTTTCAAAAATAAAGTCAGAATAGGCCGACAGGGAAGTTAATTTGTGATCCCTTACAAATTAACAAGTTTTGTTTTCAATAATGTCTAAGAGTCATAATAAAATTTAAGGACAAACTTTGGAGTAACTGGTAAAGTTACTCATTTATAACTAGAATGTCACGAATTTAAATCACGGAAACAGACTCTTTGTAAAAAATACAAAGGAAACGTTGTGTATAATTGATATCCCTCACCCGACCTCCGCAAAACGGAAAAATTAGATTTGTTGTTTTTTTTTCTAAGAGTCATAACTCATTATAGGGTAACTACACTAATAGACTACTTATATGATATGTGATGTATAGGATTAGGTAATTGTTTATTCATGTCGTATAGTCAAATATGCATACAATAGATACCTACTAAACGCGTATTGCCACTTTTGTTATGAAATAATATTAAGTTTAGTTTCTTGTTAATGCCAATTTAGTTTGTTGGGGAGAAAAGAAGAAACCCAATTTTGCAAGGGAAAGAATAAATTTATTCTCCAATTTGGGTTCATCCTAAATATGTATATTAATACCTGACAAAAGAAGGAAAGAACAACACCCAGTAAAAATCTCATTGAAACATAGAATTTGGACAGGTTTAATAGTACGCAACTTTACTCTTAACTAGTAGAGATGTTGTTTCCAAATGACAAAAGAAGTAAGTTACTAGGTAATTATAGTCATGTTTAAATTCTCATAATTAAGAAAAAAATGATAAGACTCGGTCTTAAAATTTATTAAGGTAATTAAGTTTATAATATTTATATTTATTTAAATATTAAGTTTATAATTTAACATAATTCCATAAACTTATAAAAATATTTTTGAAATTTCCTTATACTTGTTTGGACTACTTAAATTAATTTGTTATAAAATTAATATTCATAAACAAACTAAACATAGTTTTTAAGAATTAATTTGAATGTTAAGAGGGTATTTGATTAATTGTGCTTTTATTAAAAAGAAATTAACAAAATAAATAAGACTATTTAAAAATAAACTATACAATAATCATATAAACAAAATAGCTATTAAATTGAACAAAATTTCCTTTAAAGTTAATTACATGCCACGGTGCATTTTAATTCATTAGGCCCAAATACTTTAATCATTTACAATTATAATTTAATCAGCAAATTTTTTTTATAGATATAAATTATTTTATTTTCACTCGAAAAATATTATTAAAAAAGTTATTGAAATATTAAAAGAATTTTTTTAAATTGATTACACTAAATCTTTATGAAATTTCACTTTTTATTTCAATTTTCATATATTAAAAATATTATTTATTTCGCTGTAATATTGTTGAATTATCACAAAATTCTTTTGTTATATTTTGTTAATTTTTGATATATTTTTACAAGTGAAATTTAATAGTGTAAAACCATTTTTTAACATGAAAATAAAAAAAGAAAATAAGGCAAAGAAAAAAAAGAGAGAGAAGAAATAAACAATGGAGGCTTCCTTTTAATTTACTTAGACACTGCACTTTCTCTGCTTCCATATCTATTTAGACACTCACTTCACTACTGTAACTTCCACTTCTCAGGCTCTTACATACATTATCAAATTCTCAGTAGCTACTATACCTATAGCTACTAGCTTACCCACAGCCATAGCCATTCCGGGTTACTAGGCCTTCGCAAACAAAACTAAGTAACTAACCAAACCCCATCTTCAGAAAGGAAAGTTTATGGCTTCTTAGCACTTACAATACAATCAAAAAGTAGTAAAATTTGCTACATATCTGTTTGTCTATCTACTGCACTACTCACCTGTGTGATACACAAATAGAGAGAGACAAAATGGGTAGAGGAAAAGTTGAGCTGAAGAGGATAGAGAACAAGATCAACAGGCAGGTCACCTTCTCCAAGAGAAGAAATGGTCTGCTTAAGAAAGCTTACGAACTTTCTGTTCTTTGTGATGCTGAGGTTGCTCTCATCATCTTCTCTAGTCGTGGCAAGCTCTACGAATTTGGTAGTGCTGGGTATGGTCTCACTTCTCTTTCTTTTTCTCTTCACTAAGCGTGTGCTCTCGTAGTTCTTCGTGTTGATTTTTCTTGCACCATCCTGTGTTTCTCTCTTCTTGTTGTGTTCATAGTTCTTAGGTCTTGTTTCTGGGTTTTGAAAAGTTTATTTGGTTCAATCCGATTCTGATCAGCTCATATAAAGCTATATAGATAGCTATCTGTTTTGTGCTCAAGATTTGTGTGTTTTCTCTAATGGAATGCAAGTGTTCATGACACTGCACTGCTTTATTTACTTGCCATGTTCGTTTATCTCTCAAGCTCGTCCTTTTATTCTCTAGTTCTTAGTGCGCTCATCATTTTCCTTAGATTTTTTGGGTTTTGAGTATGTTTGTGGATCGATTCAGACATGGGGTTTTGAGTTTGAGGTTCTTCCAAGTGACATTCAGACACGTTTCATCGTCCTATGAAAAAAACCCTTCTTCTTTATCCCTCTGTCTGTTACAGGCCTATGATTCTTCTTGGTTGGTTCCACTGATTGACAAGTGACAGACATGGAAATATGGGATTCAAGTCAGCATTAATAACTTTGAGTCACTGACCAGTGATGTTGTTCTTGGACCTCTGTGTAAGATCTAGGGTTTTCTTATCTGCTTCTTTACTTTGCATTTTCCTTGTTTGTTTCTGGGATTTTCCTTTTCTTCCTCACAAAAAAAAAAAAAACTTACATCAGTCAGTCCTGAAGGTATCAGAGGAGAACTGAAAGTTGTCTACTTTTCTCTTTGATCTACTGGTTTTTTTCCATTCCCTTGTTTCTCAAAGTGGGTGTGAGTGAAGTAAAAATAATCACACCCATCTTCAAAAAAAGTTTAATCCTTATCTTTTTTCTTCTTTGGATCTCTGTCTTTGATTTTCTAGTTAATGAATCTAGCTTCACTAGTTTGATACTGATGATCATACCTTTTCCTAAGAATGAGCTAATACAAAATTGATCTTAATCTACAAATTGAGTTTGATGTTTATTTTTTTTTCCTTTTTTTGATTCATTCTACAATTATTTCTCCAATGGATATTCCATTAAAATTTTGATTAAGTTTATTATATCAAAAAGCTTTCGAATTTACCAATTTTATAAAACTAACAAATGCTTTTGATAAATGATCATCTTAGCAGAACCACCAAAACACTTGAAAGGTACCAACGTTGTTGCTATACTCCTCAGGACAACAGCATAGAACATCAAACCCAGGTTTGTATTTCCTGAATTTCTTCTGCCTGCTTTTGATTCATGTAACTCCAAGAAAAAAAAATCCCTTTAAATTCAACTAGCATAATTGCAGTTATCATATTTCATCTTTGTCGTTACATAATATGATGTGGTTCGATGAATTTCTAATTTACCTTTATATAATGTTCTATATATCAACTTAATTTCTCTTGTATTTGTTGATCTTTCAAGAGCTGGTATCAGGAGGTAACAAAGTTAAAGACAAAATATGAGTCTCTTCAACGAACTCAAAGGTTGTAACTAAGCCTCTCTGTGATTCTCTTGTACGACAAATATATATATATATTTAGTGACAGTTTCAGTTTCTTAAGGCATTTGCTTGGGGAAGATCTTGGGCCTCTGAACGTAAAAGAGCTTCAGAATCTTGAGAAACAGCTTGAAGGAGCTCTTACTTTAGCTAGGCAAAGAAAGGTACATTACATAAAACATAGTAGCAAAAGTTGCAGATTAATAAAGAAATAAGTATGGTTCTGGTTAGTTTTGGAGAAGATAATCTATTCATGAACTGTAAGTATGGTGCTGTCTTTTCATTTTTGGGTGCAGACCCAGATCATGTTAGAGCAAATGGAAGATCTTCGCAAAAAGGTGGATTAAAACTACTCATGAAATTGAAGGATCTTCATAGATAATTATTTCACAGTTTCTTCATAAACTTCTGTTCATTCTATACTTGCAGGAACGTCATCTGGGGGACTTAAACAAGCATTTGAAGAATAAGGTCGAGCTTGTTTGAGTAGTTGATCACTATTTGCGATGTTAAGAGCAATCTTTGTTTTGTTTCTAAAGTTTTTCACTTTCTGTTGAGAAATTTCAGCTGGAAGCCGAAGGACAAAGTCTTGCATTTCAAGGGTTATGGAGCTCTGCTGGAGCTGATGAACATGACAACTTTCACATGCATCCTTCTCAAACCAATCCCTTGGACTGTGATCCTGGACCTGTTTTACAAATCGGGTATGTGCCTGGATTTTTTGTTCTTGAACTCATTTGCTTATAATGATCAATCAGAAAGAAGAATTGAAGATGATTTGTAAGTTGTATGAGCAAGTGCATGATCGTTATAAGAAACTGAGTTTGGTTTTGTTCTGAAACAGGTACCATCAGTTCGTTGCAGGTGAAGGATCATCTGTTCAGAAAAGCTTGACTATGGAGACAAACTTCATTCAGGGATGGGTCCTTTGAACACTTCTCCAAATTAGAGACCTACCCACCAGTATATCCTATATATATATATATATTGGACTCTTAAATAGTTATTTTTTTAATTGAATTTGTAATGGCATATAGTTTTTTTATATTACATGAATTGGTCTATAATATTAATAAATTTACAAATGTTCAGTAACCCAAATTTAAGTGGATCCCATAAAATAATATTATTTTAAAATAATGAAATTTATTTAAAAAATAAATTTGTTTTAGATAAGTTTACAGAAATTAAAGTTTAAAATAATATTATTTTAAACTTTAATTTCTGTAAACTTATCTAAAA
>JANIMX020000294.1:637000-667191 GCA_024582655.2 Erythroxylum kunthianum | reverse complement strand
CTCACGATGAGGTACTTAAATCTCCCCCTCTTTCCCTCCCTCTCTCTCTCCCTCTTTCTCTCCTTCTCTTTCTCTCTCTCTCTCTCTCTCTAAATTGATAACAGAATAGAAGAATAGATAGAGAGATGACTACTACTGAAATTAATTTGTGATTTTGTGAATATGTGTGGTTTTTTTAGGTTAGAACAATTTTTATAACCGGGCTTCCTGAAGATGTGAAGGAGAGGGAACTCCAGAATCTTCTGAGATGGCTTCCAGGTTATGAGGCTTCTCAGGTTAATTATAAGGGAGAAAAGCCAATGGGATTTGCTCTTTTTTCCACTGGCCAGCTAGCAATTGCTGCCAAAGATGCTCTTCAGGTTTGGCTATACATCTTATTTCGCTTTACCCTGTCTTTTTTCTTTTCTTTTTTTCTCTTTCTAATGTTTATCATGTAACTGTAGATGCATAGTGTTTGAATTTGGCGCTGTGTTGGTATGTGTTTCAGGATATGGTTTTTGATGCCGAGTCTAAGTCGGTACTGCATACTGAGATGGCCAAGAAGAATCTCTTTGTTAAAAGGGGTGAGGTTCTTCTCCCTGCCTTTACCTTACTGACGTGTTAGTTGATCTGGGAATTTTATGACCTCTTTATAAATATTTGCAAAGTGGTTGTTTGAAATAAAGGAAAAAGATTACAAAATGATGATGGATGACATGTAAAATGCATATATTCAGATGTGTTTGGTGTGCATAAATGAATGCAGTAGTTTTGAATAGTGTTTATGCATTATATTTTATTGTTTGGGCTCATGATGTTCATTAAGTTAACAAGATTCTATATTCAGTATTACCCTTGAGTAGAATCAGTCTATAGGACATGCTAAAGCTATTCAGGAAAACATGTGCTAAGACACTGGAAACAAAGAGTATTTTATGTTTGATGACACTTTAAAAGGTAGATTAGGCTTGACTATTTATGTTACAAATTTTTCTTACAACTTTGTTGTCTTTGTGCGTCTAGTCCTCTTTGTTTCTGATTCAACTGTGCAATAAGTCATGAACAACTTCAATTTTTATGAATTTTGATTTTTTTTCAATAAAAACTTCCTAGTGGTTGTTGCTATGTCATTTAAGTGTAGGAGATATTTGTAGATTTTTAAAAGCTAGAAAGCTTGACCTTTTAACCAGGTAATGTATTATAATGTTATGGAACATCTCTTTGATGTGAAAATTAAGCCTGAAATTGGCTACTAATTAAGAAAATTAAGGAAGTCTTGTTTTAAATGCACCTACATATTGGATGAAAGAAATACAGAAATCCCTTTTTGTCCTAGATCAATCTTCCTTGGATTGGAAATGATTGGTTCTTGCCTTGGACCATTTACAAGGAAGTTCATTGGCACTTGCAAATGCTGGGTGTATTTGCAACTTGGATTTGAAGAAATGGAAATAGAATATTGGTGGGATGATAATGTTTCTTGGTTGCCTTCGCTATTGGGAGAAGCAATCTTAAAATGTGTAGTGAAAATATCATAAAGCAACAGTGTACTCTTTATTGAATCAGGAATCCAAAAAGTAAGGACAAGAATTGCTGTGAAACTTCAATTTATTCATCCCCTGACATCCAACAAGTTCTCATTTCGTTAGAGTTTTTTATTAGGTTCAATACTATAAACTTGATAATTGGCTTCCAAGTGTACTTTGTCAGGACTAGTTTATATGTGACCTATCCAAGGATAGGACATTCTGAGTGCCATATTGGATTTTCATGCATTGCAGAATTATTTGAACATGATAACTTATGTTTACCATTACTATTACATATTTTTTGAAATAGTTTTCTAATCATTGGTAAATGAATTCATTTTCTCATTCAACGTTTAATTAAGCTATATATTCACTATTGTTGTACCTTGCTGGTATTTGTACGCCCAGGAATGGTAGCAGATTCTAATGCTTATGATCAAAGCAAAAGGTTACGAACTGGTGGTGACTATACTCAAACTGCATATGCTTCTCCATCTCCATTCCATCCTCCTGCTCCTGTTTGGGGTCCTCATGGGTAGGAAACTTGACTCCCTTGCATGAGCTTTTTTGTATGGAAGAAAGTATTCTGTAACTTTGGTGAATGACAATGATTTTATTTTTCTTATATGACATCTTCTTCAATCAAACTTGTCTACTTAGGTATATGGCTCCAGCTCCTCCTCCATATGATCCTTATGGGGGCTATCCTGTTCATCCAGTACCAATGCCAACTCCAGCTCCTATACCAGCACCAAGCAGTTATGTACCTATTCAGGTGATGCCTATATGCTATTCTTTTCCAAAGTACCAAGAATTTTATGCCAACATTTGGCATATATGCCTTTCCATGCTCTTTGTTTATTTACTTAAAAGCTTCTGAGTTATTTACTATTTATAGCCTCTAAGAGAATTTTGATCATGCTTTTTTGTCATGATTTTTGATGTACAAAGGCTACTATGTATTGGTCCAATTGATATTTGTGAGGCATAATTATTTCATTTTGTTGAGTATGTTGTTGGAGGTTTTATATTATCGGTGATCCTATTTTTGGACATTAATATATATTATTTATGTATTTGGAAATTGTATGGTTGTTTTCTGTGCTTGAAAGTTCTTTCAATCTTAATCTAATGGTGTAATTTGCTAATGGGCTGCTATGCTTCTTATAGTATTTCTGGTTAGAGTGATTACAATAGGTTATATTGTTTAACAATTTCATACGTACTATGACCAAAACTAGATGGCGAAACATTAAAAAATTTGAATTCACTTTGTCACCATTTACTGCAAGTAGTTTCAAAGAACATATGTTTCTTGAAAGTGCAGGTAGATAATATTTTCTGGATTTGTTGAGACTACCCTATTCTGTTCAATTTTATTGGAGAATGGTCAAGAAAAGAATGCAGATACTGATAGGAAACATTATATAGATTGTATTATTTACGTATGTATAGAGATAACTAGAGCAAGCTCCCCCTCCTGGACGATTATCCAGGCCTAAAGTCATTCACAATTTCCTCAATCATACTCCCTCCCCTCTTCCAGTACAACTATATTGTTCTTCTCTATTCTCTCTCCTTAACTACCCGTAACAAACTCATAACCGTTTGACTACATGGCAGATTCCCCTTTCCCCAACTTATTCCTACGTACATAAGTTTTAATGGGCTTAGGTAGTATAGGCTGATTACTAGGAGAAGTGCTAACAGTACGCAGCCTTACCCCTAACTTATATGCTGAATTATAAGTAGATAAATTATTGCTGACTACTTTGTTATCTTTTGATCAAGTTATTGATGGGTATGTGCATCTATTATATGTGAGCATTTTATATTTGTTTTCCTTTAAGAACATGGTATTTATATGCCACGTCCAACATCTGCTGTTTTTTATATTTTTGCAGCCCTTGTTTCCTGGGGAAAGTGGAGTTGACCAGTTGGTGGAAATCATTAAGGTTTACTATTCTCATGCAGTTTAAATTGCTTCCCTTTTTTTTAATCCTATATTTGGCCAAGTTCTCATTAATTCATCCCATTTGGTGCCTGAAATCAGGTTCTGGGCACTCCAACACGAGAAGAGATCAGATGCATGAATTCAAATTACACCGAATTCAAGTTCCCCCAGATTAAAGCCCATCCCTGGCACAAGGTCTATTGATTATATCAAAATCCAGATATTAGTTCTGTAAATTTTTTCTTGTGGGATAGCTAATTTTTGTAAAAACCTGCAGATATTTCACAAACGGATGCCCGCCGAAGCAGTAGATCTTGTATCAAGACTCCTCCAGTATTCTCCAAATTTACGATGCACTGCGGTAAGAAATAAATAGTCTCACAGACGAGTTATTAATCTTCGCATGTACAATTTGTATTCTACATTAATTGGGGATTCTAATAAGCTAACTTGTTTCCTTATTTTAGTTGGAAGCCTGTGCTCATCCTTTCTTTGATGATTTGAGGGACCCGAGTGCGTGCTTGCCTAACGGACGAGCGCTACCTCCTCTTTTCAATTTTACTGCTCAAGGTAAAACCTTTGCCTCCTCTTCTCTTCCATTTCAGTAGGGACAGGTTTTTCTCATCATTACTCATTCCAAATAACCTGCAGAGTTGGCCGGTGCATCCGCTGAATTGCGTCAACGACTCATTCCGGAGCACGCGAGAAAATAAAACTGATGATGAACATCATGGTAATCAATGCAAACTCAATTTTTGGATGGTTAGTCACCCATGCAAAACCAATCCCCATGTTCTAGTGTCCTCAGCCAACCCTCTTTCGAGCTTTGACGGTTATCAAACAGAAAACAGGCCTTAGACTGATTAACGGTTGATTGATAGACTGTTGAATGACTGATGAAGCTGCATCTGAAATTATTCCGGTGAATGTTGAATGGGATTAGCTGGTAGCTAGGGGTGTGTTGTAATGACTTTGTGAAAGAATTGAGTTGTAACCATCATGTTAGGGTGGTGTCACATGTACTAGATGTTTGAGCATTTATGTCCAGTGTTCACTAAAACGGATCATTTAGTTTTAATTAGACTGTTTCGTTTGCCATATGTTTCCTGCTCATCTGAGTTGTATTGTATATGCCCTTTTAAACTCTGGAATCTCATGGCTGCAAAGAGAGCTTGTTGTGTAGTATCTATTATGGTAACGGGCCGAGTTAGACCTGAACACTCTACGGCTCGAATCACTTCTGGTCATAAAGGAGTAATCTTATCAATTACTCTAAGTTTGAACTCTAAAAAAAAACTCGAATTCAATCAAAAATATATATATATAAACAACAACGTATAGTAGAAATTTTGTTGATACGTGAAGTCTGGGGAAGTCCAGTAGTACGCAGTCTTATCCTTAATTAGTAGAGATTTGTTTTCAAATGATTCACATAAAAAGAGAGACTGAGAGAAAGAACGCAAATAATAATTCTTAATAAATATATAATATAATATAATATAATATAACAATAATAATAATAATAACTACAAAGTCAAATTAGTTCAACTTAGGAGACCTACAAAAATCCTCTTACGATAAATCTCTTATCTGAATTATAATACGCCAAAGTTTTCTACTGCGAATTATGTTCTTAGTAAGTTTCAACGCTGCCGTATCTTTTTTTATCACCTTCCTCCCTTTTTTCTTAGGCCTCTATTTCTTTCTCTTATAATCATTGAATGCTATTTTTTCGCATCTTCTCACTGGAGCTTTTGAGTGCTCTTAACATGTCCAAACCACCTAAATCTTGTCTCTCTTAATTTGTCAATTATATTAGCTACCTTTACTCTATCTTTTATCATGACAATATTGACTTTATCTTTTTTTATAAGATTGTATATCTAACGAAGTATCCTCATCTCCGTCACCATTAGCTTATAGTTATGTACTCGTTCAATGAGTCAATATTCAAATAACAGTGTAAATGAAAAATTAATAAATTAATAAATAAAAAGTAAATAAATAAATCGATAATAAAGAAAAATATACAATAAAAATTTGTATTTATTTTATTAAAAATAAATAATATTAGTAAAATCTGATTGGATAGATATGACTTACACTTGTCAACCCAAGAAGCGTTGTGCTCTGTAACATTAACTTGACAATCTCTGAAAGATCATCGTTTCTTAATATAAAATTATCCAAATACAATCGACACAATCATTACTATTTATCGGGTTAGCCATACAAATTCGGACCAAATGCACCCACCAAACCCTCCGTCCGACGATACGACGCCGCTCCTCTCCCGGTCACTTTCCGACTACCTCCGCCATGGCCGAAGTCTCCTCCGACGGCCACCACAGCCCCTCCTCGGGGCGGCTGCTAGGTTCAGCCGCCGCATGCTGCTGCTTCGGGAACCCTCCGTCCGGGTGCGGGAGAACGCGGCGGAGCGGTTTGAGGAGCGACAGATGAGTTGGGCTTACTCGACGCCCATGGTCGCTCTCGATGTGGTGTGGAATTTGTCGTTCGTGGTGATTGGGGTGGCTGTGTTAGGGTTCAGCGTTAAGGAGACGCCTGCGGTACCTCTGAGGTTGTGGATAATGGGGTATGTTTTTCAGTGCTTTGTTCATATAGTTGGGGTTTTGTATGAGTTCGGAAGGAGACGTGAAGATAGGAGTGCGAGTGTGAGTGTAAGTGAGAGTGGCGATTTAATGGATTATGGAACTTGGCAACGTGGGTCTGACGAAGGGACTAGGTCAAGGTAATAAAGGTTCTTTCATTTGTTGTTTTCTAGTTCTTTTTTAAGTCGTTAACCAAGTGTTTGTCCAAATGTCTAGACGGGACAAAAGTGTTATTTCCTTGAGCTTAAGATGAGACAGAAGGAGAACTCGAATGTTTTTGCTGATGGGAATGTAGGGTTTATCTTTTGTTTGTTTCGAATTTCTTTGTTTTGGATCTTCGTTTATGTGCTGCTCTCGTAGTGAGGCTAAATTTCAAGCTCTGAGGTCGATTCTATATTGAGTTGTGTGTGTCATTCATGATCATGCACTGCCTTCCTGTAACTTTGAAACCATTTTAGCGGATACATGTGAAAATCTCCTTTCTATTTTCTTTTCTTTTGCAGTGTTACTAAGAATCTGGAATCTGCAAATACGATGTTTTCCTTGATCTGGTGGATTATTGGGTGCTACTGGGTTGCTTTTATTAGTTACCGAGACCTGAAGCATGATTCACCTCAGCTTTACTGGTTTGTTTATTTTTGCTCTTTAGCAATGTAGTTCTGCTTAAAACAGATCTTCCTTTTGCATGTTTATTAATTTGCTAATTGGTCTCTTTTTCAGGCTTTGTATATCATTTCTTGCTATTGAAGTTTTCTTCATAGCAATCTGTGTGGTTGTTGCATGTCTGATTGGTCTGGCTATTTGCTGCTGCCTTCCATGTATACTTGGAATCTTATATGCCATGACTGATCAGGTAATTACCTTCCTTGGGCTCGGGTTTGACGCATTTCGGTGTATTATTGTCTCCTTCCATTTACAACTTGAGGATTTGCTATCATATATGATCGAACTCTCTCTCAGATTAAGCATTAGTTGCAAGTCCAGTTTGGCCATTAAACAGAGGCTGTAATATGCAATTGTTAAAAGTACACAAATCTTGCAAGCTAAAGAACTTGGATTCAATATGATAGGCAAAATAAGAAGGCATGTACTCTTGGATGTGAGTTTACAGATTCATAGGCAGAATAAACATGGTGAAGAGTCTTTGCTTAAAGCATGCTAGCTATATTAGTCTCTTTCTTCTGCTTATTTGTATATCTTCAACATGGATATACCCTTTTTAACTTTATTTGAGTTTCACCATTAATTTGGTTCCAGGAGGGAGCAACAAAAGAAGAGATTGAGCGATTGCCAAACTACATCTTCCGCAGGATAGGGGACATTGAAAAGGTTAATGATGACATTCAAGAATCTTTCGAAGGGATTATAACAGAGCGCAATGCTGCAACACCTGCCAAGCGTGTTCTTTCCAATAAGGATCCTGTAAGTGACTCAGTAGCAGAAACTTTGTATTGTATAATAGTGATATCCCATCTGGGCTTATCTAAACATGGGTTAAGGAACAAATTGATCATTAGTTATTAGACACCAAGACTTGCAACCACAAGGGGACACAGAATCCTTTACCTTCTACACACATTAATAGATACCAAAGCAAGCTTTACCCATTTGGCAATTCTCTGTCACTTCTCTTACTTTCTAGTTATGTGATTTATCTGGCATCTACCCAATTTCGCCTATCTTGCAATTGTTCTTTTCTCTTCTTCACTTATCCAACCGCCTCTGATTCGAACCTTTGTTGTACTTTACAGGAATGCTGCATTTGCATCTCGGCCTACGAAGATGGTGCCGAATTGCGTGAGCTTCCATGTCGCCATTACTTCCACTCCATTTGCATAGACAAATGGCTGTACATCAATGCGACCTGTCCGTTATGCAAGCTCAACATTCTCAAGACTGGAAGCCAAAGCGGCAGTGCAGGAATGTGAAACTAATGAGGTTTCCCAATGGGGTGGGAAGACTGAATTGAGGAACACACTTCCCATTTAAGGCCATAAGCTTCATCTTCAACATCTTCTTAAAAAGGACGACCTGAGGATATTTCCTCCAGAGTTGTTTGCTTTTGTCTGGTTATTAATGTACATGTTCCTTCTAATATATAATCGTTAGGTTTAGATCAAACTAATTGCATCAAGTGTTTGAAGTTTGTACTTCTTGGCTTAGCTTTGAGTTGTAGTTTAGCTTGTTCATGATATCTATGAGAGATCCACCATTTCATATTTTCATGTACTGTAGCTAAGTTTTTTTTAATTGGTATTTATGAGCAAAAGTAGAAAAAGAAAGATCTCATATATTTACAAAGAATCTGTTTTCGTAATTCAAATTTGTGATATTTCAGATCACAAAGGAATAATTTTACTAGTTATTTCAAGATTCGTTGCTCGATTATCACTTCTACTTACAATATAATAAAAAAATTAAAATTAAAATCATTTTCAGTGTTTTTATCGTGCTGGAGAGGATCATGAAAAGTTGAGTCAACAATTATTTAAATAAAATTATTAAATAAATAAAATTATTCATAATTTTTATTAATAATTAATATTGGTTAATTAAAAATCATATTAAATCAAATTATTCATAATTATTAATAATCTGTTTCGGATAGTACTGACTAAGTTATATTGTGTTTGGTGCTGTTTCGGATAACATCAATCAGACTAATTTTTTTAATGAATTAATTAAGTAAATAATTTAATGAAAATAATTTATTTTCTGTACTATAATTAAAAACTTTAAAGTAATGAAATATAAATTATTTATTTTATAACAAATACTCTTATTTATACTTTTTTATGCGACATAACTGATGTATAAGTTCCCCGTGCTCTTGGAAAAGTAATCTAAATGGCGGCTGCCACGCCAAACCTATGTTTCTTGTCCGTTCTTCATACATTTCTCATTCAAAATCTCTATTGTTAACAACTCGTATGAAGTCAAAGTCTTTGGTTCAAGTCCTTAATAAATTTCTTTCCCCAAAATTATGTAAGTAAGTTAATTCTTTATTATTAAATATTATATTATTATTATATTATTTATTAAAAGACAATAAATTAAAAATGTCAATTTTAAACAAAATTGAAAATTTATAGTTTATTTTATTTTAGGCAAAAAAAATATAATTTCAACTTAAACTCTAATGTTCAAAGTATTTAAGTTAAATCTTAACTTTTTCAAAATTTATATAATTTACCAACCAATTTTTAAAAATATAAGAAAATATCATGTTAACGAAGTTTAACTTTATTAAATTTTCAAATAATTGAACATCTATTTTAAATATTTTGAAGATGTTAAGATATAAATTATTACTTTAAAACGTTAAGGTTGAAATTATATTATAAAAAAATGTTATTTTTTACTACCGTTATCTTGTGAGGTCAAATATTACAACAACAAAAATATTTAGTAAAGAGGTTGGGGAGGTTCAGCAGTACACAGCCTTACTCTTAACTAATAAAGAGTATGTTTTCCAAATGACCCATATAAAAATAAGAAAAAAATTTAATTGAATAAATATAAAATGAGAAATAAAAAGAATAAGACGAGTAATAGTAATAAGAAGAATAAAAGTAATAATAATGTTAAATATTAAAAACATTATAATATTTGATTTTTAAATATGTTAAAAGAGAGTACAATCATATATATTGCACTAAATTTGAGATACAATTTTTTAAGTTTAATTAATTATTTAAAACTTAAATTTATTAAATAACCTTTTAAACTTATAATAATTCAAGTTTATTGTATTATTTAATTTTAATTGATGTGATATATTTATTAAATATTAAACTAGTAAACATAATATTTTAATTCAAATTGTACCTATTTTAAAATGTTGAAACTAAATTAGAAAAATACACAAAATGTTAAACCCATAATTTATACCGATGCACAAATTATTTTTGGGGCAGGTCTCGGAATAATTGGTAAGGTTATTTCTTTATAATTGAAAGGTAACGAATTTGAGTAACGAAAATAGTCTATTTGTAAAATATACAAAAGAAAAGTTGTGTATAATTGATGTTTTTTACTCAATCTTATTAAATGAAAAAATTGAGTTTATTGTACTACTTTGTATTGTTTGGCCTATAACAATTATAAAGAATAGATCCGTACACTATTTATACTCTCTCTATTAATTAGAGGTAAAATTACGTATTGTTAAATCTCTCAAAATTTTGCTTATGAGCGAAATTTATATTAGGTGTTGTTATTATAGATCCGTACAGTATTCATACACTCGACTGAAAAAAGAATGGGTCAAAGAGTTAGAAACTCTTCGTAAGCAGATACTACTCAATATCAGAATGCAGATAGAAATACAGAATTGAAAGGAGAAATAGCCGCTTTACTTGAAGGATCACTGATACATTTGATTTGAAAATTTTCTGATGATTACTAAAACGACGCCCTGGAGGATCACCGACACATTTGATTTGAAAATTTTCTGATAAATACTAAAACGACGGCTATTAGGATCATCATTGATTACATCTCTAATTTTTGTTTAGAGAGATTTGTTCTTTTGAACATCTATTTTAAATTTCACTTTGTACAGACTTATTTTTATAGCCTTCAAGACTAATATATTTAATTAAAAAAAAACAGAGTTAGACAACTGCGAGTTTAAAAAGCAGCCGTCATCGCTTAAGCACACCACACAGGAATCCCCAACACGACTCCGTCGTCGTAGCCGTTCTTCTCACCGACGGCCAATCCCACCGCCGGCTTCGACGACGACGAACACGGTCGCAATTTATTAAGATGACGACCCTCGTCCGATAACTTTATTGAAACATTAACAACGCCGGTCTTGTCACACTTCTCATTCTTCAGTCGGTAACTCAAGAGGTTTGCGTAATTCGCCGCCGTATTATGACTCCCCAAGAAATCAGAAACTGGAACGTTCACACTACCTACGACTCTGTTCGCAGAGCCAACCCTGGAAAGCACTTGGAGGGTTATGAACCGAGCCTCCATTGGCATCGCCATCACTAGCTTCTGGTTCCACGAAGGAGAGCTTCCTCCTTCAGAATCAGCTCTTGTGGATTTGAAGTTAGAAGGGTCGACCTTGACAACGACGAAGCTGTTCTTTTTCACAGGTTTTTTGTTAATACACAAGTTTTCTGCAGACAAGATGGTGATTTCTAGAGTGAGAAACGCCATGTCCAGATTAATGCGAAAGCTTAAATGGGTAACTAAGTTTCTGGTTGTGTGAAGGATTAGAATCGGTGAAGAGATGAGAGGTTTTAGGGATAGAGTGTTGAGTTGAGGGGGTTTTACTTTTATAGGTATAAATTGGTTTGGAAGTTGTTCGTTGCGAGGAAGCTGACGGGAATGGTAGAGGAAACAGACATAGGGCTACGGGTCGTGTTGAGAGACCGAGTCAAACGTGTTGACTACTTTGACTTTTGCTTACGTTTTCGAAGAAGAAGCTGAGTCGAGGTTTCTATTGAGCCCGGGCCAGACCGATCAACGGGTTCGGGTTCGGGTTCGGGTTCAATCTAGTTGTATCGAGTTTTAGATTAAATTAAATTTTCTTAATTTTTAGATTTTAAAATAGACTTTTCAAAGTTATAAAAAAATATAATTCTTTATTTTTATTTTAAAAAAAATGAGCGACCTAAAATTTGGTAATTCAAATTTGATCGGGCTCAAGTTCGGGCCTTATATCCCGGACCTGAACCAAACCAAACCTAATCTTTCTCTTCACCCTCTTTCTCCCTCTAATCGTCCAATTCTTGCTTTAGGGATTATTTTTATAATAAAATAAAATAAAATATATTTAATTATTTGTAATTTGATATATTATTAATATATTTTATAACTTTTAAATTTTTTCAATATTATCAACTTTTATTATAAATCTTAATTGTAAAGTATATAATATCACGTATAATGCCATATAATGAAAGTAATATCCTTTTGAAATTTGTAATTAAAGTTTTTAAGGAAAATTGGTGCCAAAAAATCTATTGTTACAACAACAACAATATTTAGTAGAAATTTCGCTGATACGTAGAGTCTAAAAAAGTTTAATCCTACTTTTGATTACTGTCTCTGCTTGCGGAGACAGGTAACAAAACATAAAAATTTTGTCTCTAAAACTATTTGGTTGTTGTGATCCTGTGTTTTGTGACCTGTCACTGGTTGACAGAGACAAAGTTTTTTTGTTCCTCCCTTAATCCAGTAACGGTTGACAGAGGCAAAGTTACAATAATTGCATACGCTCATAATACAAAAATACTCCCACATAATTGGCTTTATCTTCATTTTTTTAATAATTAATTTCATTAAATATTTAGATAATACTTTGTTTTTACTCATTATTTATAGATTCAATTTTAAAAAAATACTAATACACATCATTCATTTTAAACTAATCAATTAATTATATATTTCCAATCATATTACACTGCAAGGGTATTTTAGTCATTTACATAGTTGTTTTGTTCTGTTATGTCAATTGCAACCAAACAGTTCACTGTTTTTTATTTTTGTTATGTTCTGTCTCCAGTTGTTTTGTTCTGTTCTGTCTCTATATATGAATCACGACAACCAAACATAGGGTAATAGTACACGACCTTATTCCTAAATATTAGAGAGATTGTTTCGAAATGACAAGAAAAAAAAATCGATTGTTATAAAGTTAAAATTATAGGAAGTTTATTAATAAATTTTATAAGTTATGGGAAAATTAATAATATGTTAAACCATCTACGACGTCGTCTCTGTGAAGCCAAAAAGGCAAACTCAGCTCACCACCAACACACACAGTACAGAGCTTGGAAATGGCTACCACTTCTTGCCATCTCTTATGGCAACCTCACCTTATCTTCAACCCTCCTCGATCCCGGTCCAGTTCGCCCAAAATCAGCCGGTTCAAATGTTCGGCTAGCCAGACCGGGTTCTTTACCCGGTTGGGTCGGTTGCTAAAGGAGAAGGCAAAGAGTGACGTGGACAAGGTCTTCTCAGGTTTCTCCAAGACCAGAACCAACCTCGCCGTTATCGATGAATTGCTTTTATACTGGAATCTCTCCGACACCGACAAAGTCCTCGACGAACTCGAAGAGGTTTCATTTCACTTACCCACTTTTTAAAACGACAAGTTATTATTGCTGTTAAAGAAAGTTCTGTTCTTTTATTTTTGAGTAGGCTCTCTTGGTGTCTGATTTTGGGCCGAGAATTACTATAAAGATAGTGGAGAGCTTGCGGGAGAATATATTAGCAGGGAAGTTGAAATCAGGAAGCGATATTAAGGTTGGAAACATGTGCAAACATTCTTAAACTAATTGTAATTTTTGTTTTTTAAGTTTGGAAATTACTCATTAGATTGTGAATTTTGACTTGGGTTATTGTAGGCTGCTCTGAAGAAGAGTGTCTTGGATTTGTTAAGCAAGATAGGGAACAAGACTGAACTTCAACTTGGTTACAGGTTCTGGGTATTCTCTGTAAAAGAGAAAATTTCTGATTGTAAAGTTGTTAGTCACTGTAGGGTTGATTTTAGTTTGCTGTTGTTTATGTGATGTGCTATACTTTCAGGAAACCGGCTGTTGTTATGATTGTTGGTGTTAATGGAGGTGGCAAGACTACTTCTCTTGGTATGTTAGGAACTTAAATGCAAGGGAAAACTCGAAAATTTGAATCACCAAGAAAGGATGTCAATAGAATATGACACATATATATACGATTTGCGCAGTTTGTTATATTCAAAGCCTGTTCAATTGGTTTCAACATCTAATGCACTTACGCAAGTACCCAGGGGCCAGTGCAGTTGTGCACAGCTCAAGTGGTTCGGTGTCACATATGTTGGATTAACAGACTTAACTGGAAACATAGACGAGTTTTATTTGCCTTCTTTAGGTAGCATGGGTAGTAACTTAGAAACTCAATGGGCATCTTTTGATTAGAGAATTTTGTTCTTGACTTTCCTTAAGAAACAATAGTATTTGCAACCATCTATACTCGTAAAGATGCTGATTTGTCAAATATGTTGCAGGAAAGCTAGCATATCGATTGAAGAATGAAGGGGCAAAGGTGAGACTTGAGCCTTTGCTGCAACTTAGTTGATTCCCTAGGGAGCATGCATCACAAATCTGAAGATTGATGCGCCATAACAGCATATGCTATTACAATTTGAATTTGTTTGAACATGAACTTGACCTCTTGCATGCAATTTTTTCTCAAAAAGGAAGCGCATTTATGCACAAGAATCTCATCATTTCCTAACAGCTTTGATATTGTTACAGATATTGATTGCGGCTGGTGATACATTTAGGGCAGCTGCAAGTGATCAGTTGGAGATATGGGCTGAAAGGACTGGATGTGAGATTGTTGTTGCTGAAGGAGAAAAGGCCAAAGCATCATCAGGTAGAGAATATTGTCTGGGGATTCTTTTTTGTGCCTTGGATTTTTGAATTGAAAGAAAAATTATTCACAAAGTGGTGAATCAATGAGCATACGATCTCAAGGTGCTTTCTGAATAGTTCTTTCACGGGCCGTGAAAAGAGGAAAAGAACAAGGCTTTGACATTGTCTTATGTGACACTTCTGGACGTGAGTATTTCCAGCGCTCATGATTTGCTGTTATAGAATACATTTCCTCCAACTGCTCTATTAATTTTAGTTTTAAGGAAATTCTTGTTTCACAGGTCTCCACACTAATTACAGCCTTATGGAAGAGTTAATAGCATGTAAGAAAGCCATTGGAAAAGCTGTTCCAGGTGCACCTAATGTAAACTCAACTATCCCTACTTTTAACAACTTAGTACTTTGCACAAACTCGGAGAACATTAAACTTTTGCTGTTTATACTATCGTATTTCTGTATCTAAATACACCTTTCACCCTTTTGCTAATGGAAAAAACTTTTTGTTTGTGACTATTGACATACTCCCATTTCTTTGTTTTGAAATATCTTGTTTGATTAACCTAGATTAGTTATGCTAGATTTGTGTGACCATTTTATAAGATTTGCAGGAGATCCTACTAGTTTTGGATGGGACCACCGGTTTAAATATGCTTCCTCAAGCAAGAGAGTTCAATGAAGTAATCTCCCTATTCTTTTTGTTGCTTTATTGTGTATTGTGTTTCTGAAAACTAATACACTTCTAATTATCCTGGAGTGTCCAAAATTAAGAAACCTCTTCAGATCTCAGTTCAATGGTTGTGCGATAGATCGGTATTGACATTGTGATTATTTGTTGATGCTTGGTCATGGTTCCTTATCTTCTACTTTTGCAAGAAGTTGCTTGCCCATTTTTGAGTGATGGTAAAACTTCATTTACCAATCAATTGACTGGCAAGATCTGGACAGGTGGTTGGAATAACTGGGTTGATTTTGACAAAACTTGACGGTTCCGCCAGAGGTGGCTGCGTGGTATGCTCCTATTTCAGTGGTGTGTATTGTTTTATGAACTTGGGTTCTTTGACAATCCATTTCATCTTGCAGGTCAGTGTAGTTGATGAGCTTGGGATTCCTGTAAAGTTTGTTGGCGTTGGTGAAGGTTTAGAAGACCTGCAACCGTTTGATTCTGAGGCATTTGTTAACGCCATATTCTCATGAGTCCCAAAACTCTAGGCACGGTACACTGCACGTCTTCTCCGATCGCTTTTATTTTGTAAACATTTCCTCATTAGTGTATTGAACTAGTTCCAGTTTTATAGATGATCAGTCCTAAAAACTTGCTCATATTTGTAACCTGAGCAAGCAGCAACAGTAGGGAGGGAGAAGACCTGCAAAGTTTGTCCTAATGAGGCAGTACAAGCATACTGTTAATAGAGAAGCTGCACAACATTCCTTCCATTCAAGCCGAAATAAGCAACATAGATGCGCTCGATTGGACGTAGAATCTCGAGCACTGGAAAGACGAAAAAACTCGCAAACTATGTATATTGAGACTAAATTGCTCAAATTCTACTCTTTATTCAGCTGAAATTAAAATTAGTTTAATTGTTGTTCTGTAATGTTTACAAGCATTTTATAGCACTTGAAGATGAGATGCTGAGGAACTTCCAATGCGTAGAACCACCAATTACAAGCTACACAAATCAGCTAGAACTGATAAAAAAGAAGGCAAGTTTGCATATGATCTGAGAAGAACAAGAAGGCCCTTTGGAACTTCACAGATTGGCACTTGGAAGATGATAAAATGTAGCACGAACAGTATAAACCAGCTTCTTAGTGTTCTTGATCCTGAACTCCATAGCAACAACCGTCAAATTCCTTCCACTCCTCACCACCGATGCATCCACAACCACCTCATCCTGAAAAACCATCACCTGAGTAAAAGCTAGCTGTACTGTACTATTACAGAGTCTACAAAAGCAAGAGTGAAGTTATGTACATTTTTAGCAGCGGCGGAGAGATAAGAAATACTGAGTTCGCCGAGAAAGAGTTGCTTATCCTCTGCCACGACGGTTCTTGCGCAAGCAGTCGACACTCTCTCCGCTATAGCACCAACAGCTCCTCCGTGAACTCCGTTGAAGTAATTCTACGAACAAAAAAGGAAATTTCTTACTAATCTAACCTAAAAATCCTACTTTTTTTTTTTGTTCCCAACAAATATTAAGGTTTTTGAATTTGAATTACGGTTATGAAGGGAAGGGCGGAGAAAGAGCAGGAGACGCGGCCGCGTTGGACGAGATCGGCGGTGAGAAGGTCGCGAATCATGTCGTCGAAGAAGCCTTTTGATTTGTAGCCCGCAACCGCAGAGTCGGTTACTCCGACCCCGACCATAAACCGTTTCACTGTAGCTGCATATTTGGGATTCAAGTCTTTTGAAATGACTGTCGATGTCTGCTCCGGTGAATAATCCGAAACGGCGGTTGTGGAGGAGGACGACGGTCGTGGTGGTTTGTCCATCGCGAATAAAATATTCACCAATGTGAAAATGTGCTGACTCTTATGATTAGTTATTTGGTCCTTTCATCTAAGTTAGACTTGGTAATCAAATTTAGGTATGACTCGATCCGGTTCGGTTCGGTTCGATCTGAAGTTAACAGGTCAGGTTTAGTTAGGCCAGGCGTTGCTTAGATTAGGGCTGACATATGTCATGAAAACAACGTCGTTTTTTTTATAAAACATAATTTTCTATTTTTAATTTTTAATTTTTTTAAAATCATGTTAAGATGAAACCTGGGTGGAAATCATCAGGTTAGGTTCATGCCAAGGAGGGCTGACCTGCTCGACCTATTGTTAACCCTAATTTAAGATTTAAAAGATTCAATCAATATTAGACTCTCGTAAAATTAATTAAAGATTACATACAATTAAAAAATTTGAAATATGATTGAAAGAAACTGTTTCTATCCATCAAAATTTAATTAAAAAAAATACTTATCTATAAAAATTGATTAATTTATAAAAATTAACTAATTAATTAATAAACTAAATTTTAACAATAAAAGTTAATTATTAAAGTAAATTGAATCGAACCAAAAAACTAATCGGTTTAAAGTTTTCACGATTGAATCGGACAAATTGACTCAATTTTCTAATCATTGATTATTTTATAAGAGACTCAATTTTGTTATTTTGGATGCACAAAAATTGAAAAAATTATACCTGTTAGGACTCGTTTGATACGTCAGATTGTACTGACTAATTTCTGTCGGATAATATTAATATGTTCCGGAGAGTACTTAGTGTTTATCCATAATATTATAAGGCTTTTGGTGTTGTTCCGGATAAGCAGTCTAACTAAGTTATACTGTGTTTGATCCTGTTTTGGATAACATCAGATCATACTATTTTAATAAAAAAATCTTTAATAAATTCAGTGAAAATTTAAATTCAAATAACAAGAATTTTATTTTATTTTTGTAAGAATCATATGACAATAATTTTTTTTTTCATTTTTTTACCAAGATCGATAAGATCAACTTACATGAACTAACCAATTATAATAATTGTAGTATCTCATAAAAATTTCACACGAAAGAACTAGCCCATTATATGAATAAAGTCTGATTTCTCACGTGAACACTTTTTTCTAGCTGTATAATTAAATGTGTATTACTTAAACGGTGAGTTGTATTAGCTAGTAAGATAAGGAGAGTATTAAAAGTTCAACCTGTTTTAAATAGTCAGGTAATTTAATAATAGAAGTTGACACCAAATACCTAATATGAACTATTTACTCATATCTAGTGTCTAATAGGGTGTACCAAACAAGTCCTTAGTAATTTAATTAATTTGAAATATTCAATTTGTTCAAAATTAATTAGCTTGATTTCGTAAAGTTTGTGAATTCGGTTGAGTTTAATTGATTTATGTATATTACTTATTTATTTTATTATTTTTCTAAATAAAACATATTTAAAAAAATTAAAAATTATAAGTTTAAAATCATTTCAACATCTTTATGTGTGATATCGGTGGCTTATACCAAAGATCCTACAGCAGGACTTCGTGTCACGAACTTATTTATTGTGGGCTCAATTTGTCCTAAGGTCCATATGTTTAGGCTCGTTTTCTAGATTGTTCAGCGCTGAACGAGCAAACTTCGTTGAGTGAAGTGCGAGTTCTTGACATTCGGGTATGACTCTAAATCCAATTAACTCAAGCCGTACTCATTAACTTCAGATTAGGCCGGCCAAACTGGGTCGGGCTGTTTCGTCAAGCCTATCTCTCTCACCTTGCAAGGCTCCAACATCCATATATGGATGCACATCAAGTAAAATGCAGGCAACTGAGTTAGCAATCTAGCAAAAGAGATTAACTTTGTATCAGAAGTAACTGTGAAAAGTCTTGAGTTCCAACATCACTTAGTTCACACATTTCCTAGTACGGTCTCAATTGAGGTAAAGAAACAAGCGGTTGCAGCTCTGTATTGAATGCCTCCAATCAATTTGTGGGCTTAACTTGCATCTTTTCAGGTTTCTCCTTTCCCTTAAACCTTCTTCTGAAGTACTGGAGAATGACTTTGCCTTTGCCAGTACCCTCCTGATTGGTTGCCAGTTTTTCTTCAATCCCCTTCCGAGCAGGCTCACCAACTGATGCGGAGAAGCTTTCTGCAGAATCATACAATCCCAAAAGAATGGTCTTTTCCTCTTCAGGGCTTTTCTCAACAGCAGCAGGTTCTAGGAGGGATGAAGATTTGATTAACAACTGAGCTTAAATAGTATCTGAAGTTGATTAAATTCTCTGCAATAATGAATAGTTAAACTTAATGCTACTCCAGATTCCTTAAATTGGAAAACGGATACATCAGCTTCTTTGACGTCGTCTGAAATGCCATTTTGTTCGTGCATGCGAAATAATTTAAAGTGATGCAAGCAATCACTTGCAGGAAAAAGAATCCAATACCGAGGCAGAAGACACAGTAGAAGTAGAATAAACTAGAGAACATAGAATTCAGAAGTTTACCCTGACAAACAGCGGATGAATGTTCGCCGACAAGAGGAAGTTGACCTTTAAATCTGCCAGATTTTCTCTTAAAGTCGTCGGCATTGAATTCCTGTAAGAGAGAGGTAAAGCAAATGAAGAATAAACAGGAATTTGATCACTATTATCCGATATGGCCCCCTTATGATTTATCATTACTGGCCTATATAAAATTCTCAATAGTTCAAGCTATCTTTGAAAGAAAATCTCAGGGTTGCATCTCCTCTATTCACTCGTGGGATCCGGGCAGTCCCTCTCGAGAATCCATACATCCCTTATCAGATTAGGGCAGCTATCTCTCGAGTATAAGTTTAGATTCGACCTCAATGGGAAAAGAAAATGGAGAACTTAACAACGCAATATTCCAAGAGAACAAGTCATTTGGTTGAAAGATCACCATCATATTGGACAAACTGTCACCAGTTAAAATGTATCCCAGCCCCAAATGAAGAAATTGGACAAACGAAGATAAGTCACCATATGCTCTCCAGCACTATTATCTTCTGAACTAAAGGCAGTATCAAAGAATTGCACGTAAGCCCAAAATCCACACTAATGGGACTGGCATGCATTGGTTATCAAGTAAACACGAATTCTGGAGTGTGTTCAAAGCAAGTACAAACAAACACGAAAGGAATGGAAGTCCTTGGATCCTACAATAAGATTCACATTAGCCCATGGCATAAAAAGTTTAGATCACCTGTGAGTAAATGGACACCTCAGCTGCCTTGGCATACTTCACATAACGAGCAAGGCATTCATACGAATAAAAATGTTGTCCTGTCACCCGGCATATGTAGCAGCACTACAAGGACCAAATGTAAGAAGAAACCAATCAAACTGTGTATTCTAGCAAGGTAAGTTCATAGTGGTATAATGTGGCTTCATAGCTCTTCAAGCCAACAACATAGACCAAAAAATCAGCAGAATGGTATAAAATTCAGTTAAAACATCTGACAGAAAATGAGAAGGAACAAGCAAAAGCCAAATGGAACGGATACAAATAATCTCACAGGTCACAACCATGATAAAGACAAGCAATATTGAATATGTCAGATTGTTTAGGAAAGTTATTTACTTGGTGCATTATCAATAACTGAATTTTGGCTTAAGATGCATTTATTTATACCTATCATAGGACAAAGGATCTCAACTCTGGAGTTACAATGACCAAATAATAAAGGGATTTTACAGCATAAAAGTTTCTTTGAGAATGAATTTTCACTCAAGCAACTTCAATAGTGTCTCAATTTGGAGAATGAAAAGCGGTTATATCACACGAGTTTGCCAGCCTAAACAAGAAAGTGCATCTATCTAATGTAATCAATTCATGCATCTCAAGTTATGTTCATTACTGCGGGCTGAATTGAGTCGGTAGGGATTAGTATATCGAAAATGTGGTTCAAAAGGATGAGATCTAGCATAGCAGGTAACAAATTTAAAAGAGACAAAAGCAAGAAAGCGTATCATCTTAAATCACCCTTTTTAACGAAGTAAGGGAAGTTTTAAATAAATGCAATCCAAGAAAACGGAAGTCAATTCAAAGCAACCCACAACCATAGGTTATCAAACGCATGAAGTATAGAATTACCGATGTCTTCCCATCCTTCTGCTCACTGCGTATCAGTTCCCAATGCTCGGGGATTGGTTTTGAAGCTTCTGTTTTCACCATGTTCAAACAATAAATCAATGCTTTTGTTTATCGAAAAACTAACAGAAAAGTCTATCACCTTCTCTACAGTTATCCCGTAGCCCTAGGTCTAAGATGAAAACAAGGCACCGGAAAAGGCCTAAATCTAAGACAGAAATTACCTTTGAAGGCATACGTTCACGTTTTTTTTTGTTTTTATCTGAAAAATCTGAAGAAGCCTTCATAGGAAAGCTAATAATGCTGGTTCATTTAATTTTGATAAGAAAAAGGACATATTGCTTCTTAAGGAGGCCTAGTACTAAAACACCAGATGGCACCACTCTGTGCAATTCCAGAAATTTTCCAGGCCACTACTATATCAAGAGCAGGGTACATCAGTCAAACGCACACAAATCCTCAAGAATGAAACCCCGAGACCCATTCTGGTTAACCTTCAGCAAAGCAAAGGCTGAGGGATAAAATAAATCAATTCGGATACCAAAAAGGCATATCTACACAAATAATAAAGACTATAAAAGAAAACTCGACCACATATGACCCCTTTGCGAGCAGGTTGAAATAGGAAATCCAATTCTCAACAGTTGTTCATATAAAACATCCAATTTAGCAGATGCTTAATTGACCAATCAGTTCACTATCTGAACTTTCTAAACGCCTTGCTCCGTAGAAATTCTTTCAGATCAACTTAGCAACTTCTATTTTACGCTAAGAAAAGAGTAGTATTTGCATTGTCACAGCATATAAGCGCGTGAATCAACTGAAATGGTAGGGTTTTCATACAAAGCAAGAACCGTTTGGACTTGACCGAATGAACTTATATTACTCAATCAACAATGGTAAATACACGAGGAAATGATAAATGCTTACCTTAAAGTCCCACATCTAAAACTCAAAACAGCGCCACCCTCACCAAGGATGGTGGATATTAATCATAGTCATCACCAAGCGAGCACCTTAAATCTCCTCGAACTGAGCATTTGGGTCTCTGATCTTGAGATATCAAATTTGAATTGTTAATTAACAAAACAAGGAGATAAATAAAAAGAGCAAACAAATAAAGGAATACTTGCTTCGTTTCAGGCTCTGCCCTTCCCATCTGTTAGCAATCTCGACGACAGTGTAAGCTCCCATCTGGACCACAAAAAGAACCAAAAAGAAAAAGAAAAATAAAAGGAAAGGAAAGAACTAATCAGAATCAGAGGCTAAAGCTAATTAAAGTTTCGATCTTTCCACTCATTTCAGCTAATCAAAGTTTCAATCTTTTCATTCAATTTTCAGAAATCTAAAACAAAAAACCACAAACAAATTGAGGTGAGTACAAAAACCTTAGAGATAATGAAGAACAACTTACAATTGAATCACAAGCAAGCTGCGCTCCTCCCTCAGTTGCTGGAGACAATTGCACCAAAAACTATAATAAATCAAGCAGTTGTTTTACTCAGAAACCGTGAAAGATTTAACTCTCATTGGACTGGACTTGCTTTATTCGTGAGAGGGTAAAAAGAACAGTAATTCCTTATAATTTAAAAAATTAAAATATTTTTATTTTTATTTTTTTCGACTTTTCATTTTTTAGAATTTTTTTCTTATACTTAAATTAAAAATTAATGACAAAATAATAACGTATGTGACTATTCAATACAACTTTTATTTAAATTAATAATTTAAATCAAATTTAAGTTTAAAAGTTGAATTAAATTATTATATTAATAACATTTAATTAATTTATATATAATATTAAATTTTATTTAACTCGTCGGATCCGACCAGAACTAGGCTTAAATTGACCGAGTTTAAAGTCAGATTTAATTTTTTTCTTTTTGAAAATTTTGAACTTTAAGCTCAAGCTGCCCTAATTTGGCCAAAAAGAAGTCATATTTTATTTTTTAAAATTTAAAATATATTTAATTAGACTTATTTTGGGTTTGATCAAATTCGGTTAGATTTGAACAGACTCGAACGGGTTCAAGCTCGGGCCAGAAGCTTTGAGCCCGATCAAGTTTCAAGCCCAGCCCATTGCCACTCTAGTGAGGGTTAAATTGCCATATGTTGTTGTTCCTTTACAAAGCATTCCCATTTTGAAAGAGAATCAACATGATACATTCAAGTGTTATGACCTTTCAGGAATAGCTAGCCCAAGCTCCTTGCATTGTTCTTCATCCAGATGAAGGCTTCCTGGTACAGCACCAAGTGCTCGTCTGGAGACATCAAACCCTGAAGCCAATTGATGCATATATGCTGATGCATCGTCCCATTTCTTCTGCATATTAAAAGATTTCAAGGCAAATTGCTTTGTTGGAATTTTTGCTGGTTTCGGTTCAAATGCTTGGTCCAACTCAGTAACCCTCAGAAAGCGCTCTGTGGCTGCCTCCCACGACAGCTCATGCCCCTGTTGATCAGTCAGCTCAGCAGGTTCTTCAGATAATGCCCTGATTGTGGCCTCGACAAATCCTTCGTTGTTGTCATAGGTTCTGCAATTTGGGAACTGCTTGAAGAAGTCATTTGAAGGGTGGTTGGCACAGACTACTATCTTTCCCATGGCCAATGCTTCTGCTGTGGTTGTGCACACCACATCAGTGGTGCTTGGATTGAGGAACACTTTGTAACTGGTGAAGGACAAAACGAAGGACATGTGATAAAAGCTTTCAGATACAAAGATTCAGTAACAGGATTCAGCATTTTCATTTATTACAGATGCAATTATGATGAAAATCCTTTTAAGTTGTATTTCAACTATAATTACAAAGCTACTTATGCTGCCAAATTGTTGTTTGAAAGATCAAACCTCATTTCTAGATTCCTAACTTTCATTTTTTACAACAATAAAAGAGCCGAAATCAACACAAGGCAACTGACTGAAACTCATATTTGTAATGAAGCACATCAATAAGCAGGTCTCATGACAAATTATTGCTATATATATGGAAGCAAATAATGTTCACGGCAGAAAAACATTGGACATAGAGCAGAAACATACTCGTGGAACATGGGATCAGCATGATCACGCCCAGGGTGTACTCGAACTGTTAGTTCCAACTTTTTAGCTGCTTCCTGAATTTGATCAGAGTCTTCCCCACTGCCATATAAATCTAACTGAAGTCCAGCTAGCTTCTTTTGGTGATTACGAAGAAGCTTAAGCAGCTCCTTGTACCCTTTGTTCCAGACCATTTTTCCAATGTAGTAAGCACCTTTCGTAAAGGTCCTGTCCCCACTTTGCTTTTGCTCTATCTTTTTCTTGCCAATATCTAGGAACTTAGGATTCACTCCATGGACATTGCAGATGATGGATTTAGGATACTCTTGAGTGGCAGCAGATAATCTGATTACCTGCAGTTATATCAGAAGCAAATTCTAGTGACAAACAAAGATCAAAGGTGATGCATAGAAGTTATCACTATGTCCAACAGAATGTATCTTCTATCATTCAGAGCAATGAAAAAGGGGATAGTATAAACTCTGAATTAAAATTTCTAATAGGGGGCCAACCATCTGAAGCTATTATGTGCATATGAAGGGTAAGAAAGAGGATGTCGACATGGCAGTTTTTACCATCATAGTTTTCCCTCCACAACTAAGTAGATTGCAACTATTCTATTTCTTAAACTCAGATGGCATATCTGATAATCATAAACATCTCGATCAGCAAAATAGGAAATCATAGTAACTATTAAATCACTGTGACAACACCTCAGCCAATAAGGAAGTAATATCTTTTGCTGCTTACACCTATTAAGTAACCTTCATGTCATTGTGGAAATTCATTTCACACAGAGCTACTAACCTAAGAAGTGAAAATGCCCAAATTCTTAGCCATTGAACAGGAAAAGAGAAACATACCTTGTGGCAATAGATGCCAACTACCCAAGTGTTAATATATTTAAGTACAATTGCTTTTATCCGTCCATTATTCTCTCTCTTGACATATTCCAAATAATTGGTGTGTATAATTCCAATTACAAGTTGGAATTTACTTTTCCATTTCTTCCCATGATGAAACCACGTAAGGTGTTCAGGCTCCTCGAGGACGGCAATGTCTGCTTCTTCATCAGGAATGATTTCAGAGATATCACCAACGGGGAAAATGCTTCTCATAGCAACAGAAAACTGCACCATGAACAATTTGAAGAATAACCATCAAATGATTACTATGCTCGCTGGCTGATGCACTTGTGTAAGATTACCTTTCCAGGGTAAAAACATATACTTAAACCAGATGAAAATGAAATCCTGTCCTGAAGCCACTGGCGGACATACGCTTCCTGCTCGGACGGAGAACCAAATGTAATGCTACTGGGATACACTAGCTTTTGATGTTCTAAAGACAACCAAGGAATCACCAAAGTGACCTTTCTACATCCATCCTTTGCTAGATATGCAGCTCGAAACAAAGGGTTTACAGAAGTTCCAGTCATCCATGGAAGGCTTGCAGTAGTAAAAATTGCAATATGCTGCTTTTTATCCATTTAATCTAAAGACCATCAACCTATTTATATTCTCAATTCCTTCACAACACTTCTGTTATTGATCAGAAGCCCGTTTATCTCTGCATTAGAGAAACCCAAAACCATAACGTTAAAAGAAATTCTCGTTCAACCATTCAACTAATCAAGATCAAATTTTTACTGTAAACCAACTAATCAACAGACCAAACAAGAACAAAAAGATGGTCAAATTCAAAAAACAACATCAAACAAACACACAGACTTTCTTGCAGAACATCAAGAGTCAGCTCTCTTCAGACGTATTCCTATTGCAGTTTCAATACCCTTACACGTTCAAATTTCATAATCGAAAAAACAAAAATAAAAATAAAAAACAGATTAATCAAACCAAACCGGAAGAAGAAGAAGAACACGCACTACACTTCCTATCGATGAGATTGTGACAGATTGATATACAGAGATAAAGAGAAACCAAGAAGAAGAAGATGGAAGAAGAAGACGAAGAAGATTGGATTCGTTTGAGTAACGGGGGAAGGAATATATTATGCGGTATCAGTTGACCGTTGAGTTACGCGTCCTTACTTGATTGGGTGATTTTGCGTGTCTATTTTTATCCAACGAGGAATGCCAGCATGGGATCCTCTCCTCTCGGGCTTGCCAGCTATTGATGTGGGGCTATCTAGCTGTTCTGTTATGTGAACGGTCAGGATTTAACTTCTCCGGTGGACATCACGTGCGGGAACACTAATCAAGAATGGAACTGTCCGCATCCTATAGACTGGAAAGCTTCGAATGTTTGGTGCCATTTTCTCTTAAACATTTGAGAATGTCAAGAGACATTGGACTGGTAGCTTCTCAAAACACTAAAACTTAAGAACTTCGAAGAACGAAGTAAACGATTCTATCTGAATTGAATTGAAGATTCGAAGGAGTCGTGAGGTAATCAAAAGATGGTTTTCTCTGTTTCCGTTTTACGGCTATAACCGAATCGCCATTGCGTTCTTTTTTCTTTTTTTGGGGTTGTTAGTTCTTAAAATTAGGTTATGAGTCTGAATGGGCGTTCCTGATTGTGTTATGGCTATGTCTTTTTGAGTAATTGAGAATCTGATGTTAAATTTGTAGGGTTTGTGAGTTTGGGCAATGTTCATATTTCGTTTAGGATTTCAATTTTTCGTTCTGTGTTGAGATTGAGGATGTTTTTCCTCGTGAATGAGAAGGATAGTTGAAATGAGGTGAATTAAAAACAATTTCATTTCAAATAGCAGAGAATGATTGTTCTTCTTTCTGTTTTCACCTTCCTTTTTCTGGTTAGTTGTTTAAGTGTTGTAGGAAATTATCTCTGTGACACTTCCATTGTTGGTAGGCTTATGATTTTGATCAATCTTTTCTCCATAAGGGAAGGGAAAATATCAAAAGCAACTGTGTGTCATGGACTGTGTTGATTAGAATATCACAAGTATCTGACTTTCATTCTTGAATGGAAGAATATCTTCTGAAGTTTGGAGTTTGGGGAGTTTAGATCTATTAAGTGGCGGTGGGACATCATTTATTTCAAGAGAGCCTTATATTAAGTTTCCGAACTAAAGCCTTATGCTGGTGACACTCAAATCCTGTGAAGATTGTGATATCATGTGCTGCCTTTAATTTCAGTGAATGATTATTAATTAGTTTCCAATCAGGGAATAATGTCTTATTTGATTTTATGTAACCCCTTGTGTGCAGATTTGTTGTGGATGTTTTTCATGCTAAGTTTCCTCCCTGAACTTGAGAAATGTTGATGGGACATACAGATGGTCTATCAGAACCTGCATCGCCAAAGGATCACATGCTTGCTGATCCTGAAAATGGGTTGGATGATGATAGTGAAGTTAGTGTAGAAGAGATATTGTATTCTGCGTCCTTCGAAGAATTTGCCGAAAATAATGTGAAGTATGACACAGTTATTTGGTTATCCATATCACTTTTGCTGGTTTTAGCTTGGGGAGTTGGTGTTATCATGTTGCTCTATTTACCAATTAGAAGATATGTGCTTCAAAAGGATATTGCCTCAAGGAAGCTATATGTGACGCCTAATGAAATAATCTACAAGGTATGGATGCATGTACATCAATATGCATGTATTGTGTGGAATTGAATGCTTTACTGTGTTAAGGGTGTGAAAGAACTAGAAGCATAGATACTATCGTTCATTATTATTGTGATTGGACTGATACTCATTGACAGAACTATATATGCAAACTAAGTTCCATTGTCATTAACTTTTCTGGTTTCCTTTCTCCAGGTTTCAAGGCCTTCATTCATACCCTTTTATGGCATAGTGACAATTGAGAGGCGGATTCCCCTTTCCTTGGTGATTGACCTCATTATAGAACAAGGTAATGATGCCACCTCTACATGTATGCTGCATGATTATGTGACTTCGAGTTATCCTGCATATAATGGGGGGTTTTCTCAATATACTTTTATAGTTAGGGGGGACACTAAGCTATAATTTGGTTGCAGCTCAATATCAAGTTTCCTTGTCCCTTATTTGGTTCAGTCTCAACTTGAAGGGACTTTAGTGTGGGGAAGTTGCTATCCATTTCATTATGTACTAGATTGCAGATGTGTGGGATCTAGACCTCAGTTCTTGTAATTGTTTGCCAAACATAATATTTGATCTGGGTGTCTGAGTGTGTTAACTACTCATTGGCAAATAGTCAGAGGCTTTCAAATTGAGAAAGGCCTTCATGTAGCTCAGCTATGCTCTACTGTACACTTTACTTTTGACTGTGATTATAGACCATGCCTGATGAAGTTTTGTTTTGTTCCGATGTTTGCTAGGCTGCTTGCAATCCAAGTATGGACTTCATACCTTCAGAATTGAAAGCATAGCGCATGGAAAAGCTGCACCTGTAGATGAACTACGAGTTCAAGGTATTACTAACCCTGCACGTCTGAGGAAGGTAATGCTAACTTCATTTCCTATTTGATTTTCTTGTCATATTTTTAGTTCTCTCGTCCTTCCATGACCAGACAAAAACAATGTTGTTTATTTTGTGTTCAGTGTGATCCAAAATCGGGATATGGTCTGCTTGTGCATAACTGTTGTTGGAAATGTGTTGTTGGCATGCCTTTCAGGTCATAATAGCCGAATCTTCAAAGAATATACTGGATACAGGGAAAGGTTGGAAACTTGCTGCAACCTACAATACTGAAGGGGGAGCTATGTCAAGAATGGCATCATTGTCAGAGGGGCCAGTTGTTTTCAAATCACCCACCAAAAGCTGGAAGGTAAGTTGAAGGGATTTTCTTAATATGATCAATATAAGCAAATATTTCACAATACATTCCGATACCAATTTCCATACCAGGCCGGCATGGTACGAAATAGGAAAAAACACTGCTTGCAACTCTTACTCCCAATTACATGTAAACAACTTGTATGTTGCTTCCTGTTCTGCTGTGCTTATTAGGTCTTATTGCCTATTGTATGCAGATGACAGGTTCACCGCGTTATTCTTCTCTGGAGCACAGAGGGATTTCAGCTAATGACGCCATACTAAGCAAACTGGAAGAAGTCAGTAGATCAGTGAAGGTATGGTTAACTTGTAAATTTCTTCATGGCTTGTCTGTAATGGAGATACCTTCATCTCCTCTAATGGAAGTTTTTCTTTCTTAACCAGAGAATTGAACTGCTTATTGACAAGCCACAGCCATAGCCATAGCTAGATCACATCTGAAACTAAAAGCTGACTGGAAATGCTCTTTCTGAAAGGATTTCATTGGGAAAAATTATTGTTATTTTCTGTTTCATGAAAGAATTTCCCTTTTTTTATTTTATAAAGACTTTTATTTTTTTTCAAGAGGCTATTTTTGTGACTGAAATTCCTAACCTTCTAGTCAAGATTAACATTTCAAATCCAAACTCTTGTAGTTTCTCTTATCCTTAACAATAATACAAGGGTTTAGAACAAATTTTAGAAAACAAATGATTAATAATTTATGTAAAAATGAGAAAAAAAATCAGTTTAATTTTTTAAATAATTTGATTTATTATATTTTAGATATATTTCTTAATTCCTAATTCATGATAAGAGGATCATATCACACTTTCAATTTTAAATTAAACATAATTTATGTAATAAAATTATAATTTAAAATGTTAATTATAATTTTATACTTTGATGCTTAAATTTCCAAACCCTTGTAATTGGTTTTATCTATTATGTGTTTACAATTTACCTCCTCCGAAAGGATCTATAAAAAAAATTAAAGGACTGAATAACTTGTTTAGAGAAAATAAACAATTAATAATTTATTGAAAGAATAAGAAAAAATTCAATTTAATTTTCTATATTCAACTTAAGCTATATAATATCACATTTTCAAGTTTAAAATAAAAAAAATAGTAATTTTCATCGAAAACTTATTTAATAAAATCATAATTTAAAATGTAAATTATATATATATATAGAAAACTCTGCAAAATTTAAGATGTCAACGAAAAAATAAACAGTAAATAGAAAGATTAAGCATCGAACAAAACAAATGGTGGAGATCAGTCATTGGAAAGAGTTATCGGTCACGGTCAAATCAGAAACACGGACCAAAGGTTTCTCATCACATCTCCTCCACTACAAAGACGACGACTTGC
>JANIMX020000294.1:617881-629570 GCA_024582655.2 Erythroxylum kunthianum | reverse complement strand
AGTTATTTCCTCCCCATTTGTAAATAAAATTCCTTTTTCTAGGAGTTCCTTTCAAGTACTGCAAAATGCGGTAAACAGCTCTAAGATGACTTTCTTTGTCCACGATTGCATCCTCAACAGATTCACTAAGTCTGTGATTTTGCTCAATAGGAGTTTCTACTGGTTTGCATCCCAATTTACCAGTTTCAGATATTAACTTGAGCTCATATTTATGTTGAGAGATGAAAATACCATGATGAGAATGTGCCACTGTTACGATCCCACATCGCCTAACTAAGTGGGGAGTTAGGGGTTTATAAGTCTGGGAGGCACCCACCACTATTAGATCGTTCTTTTAGTGGAACAAGGGGTCTTCTGACTTATGGGCTTGATGTATCCCTTGGGCTTGTATGGGCAAGCCCGTCACGTGAGTGGAGTGCGACTTGGGCTTATGGGAGTCTGGATCGTAACATTTGGTATCAGAGCCAGCCGATCCTGCGGAAAGGGCTATATGGGAGAGGGCTACTTGGGGGTGCCAGAGTGAAGCTACCCAGAGTGAAAGCTACCCAGAGTGAGAGCCGCTGTGGACGTCGGCTGTCGATGAGAGGGGATATGATACGATCTCACATCGCCTAGCTAAGTGGGGAGTTAGGGGTTTATAAGTCTGGGAGGCACCCACGACTATCAGAACGTTCTTTTAGTCAAACAAGAAGTTTTCTGACTTATGGGCTTGATGTATCCCTTGGGCTTGTATGGACAAGCTCGCCACGTGAGTGGGGTGCGACTTGGGCTTATGGGAGCCTGGGTCGTAACAGCCACCTTAAGACCAAGAAAGTATTTCAATCTGCCAAGATCTTTAATCCCAAACTCTCTTCACAAACACCTTTTTAGGATGCCTATTTCTGCTTGATCATTTCCTGATACAACTATATCATCCACATAGACAATTAGTGCAGTAACTGCCTCTGAAGTTGAATGCTTAACAAACAAAGTGTGATCTCCTTGACTTTGTTTATACCCCATTGCCTTCATCACCGTAGCAAAACTGCCGAACTAGGCCTTAGGGGACTGTTTCAATCCATAGAGAGCCTTCCTTAGCTTACAAACCTTTCATTTCTCGAAGTTAAACCCAAGTGGGACCTCCATGTAAATTTCTTCTTCAAGGTTGCCATGTAGGAAGGCATTCTTGACATCAACTTGCTGCAAACTCCATCCATAGTTAGCTGCCATAGATAACAATATTCTAACAGTGTTCATTTTTGCAACACGAGAAAAAGTCTCAAGGTAGTCAATCTCATATGTTTGAGTATTCCCCTTAGCTACTAACCTTGACTTATACCTTTCTAGTGTCCCATCTGCCTTATATTTAACAGTGAATATCCATTTATAGCCAACAAGTTTCTTATCTTTAGGAAGTTCTACCAATTCCCAAGTTTCATTTTTCTCTAGTGCATCCATTTCAACTTTCATAGCTTCTCTCCACTCTTTGCTATCCAGTGCTTCAATAGCAATTTTTGGGATAGTGGTAGTGTTTAAACGAGTAAGAAAACTTTTATAATTACTGGACAGTTTATCATAGGATTTGGGACAATTTCAATTTCAGGTATTAGTTTAGAATTTCAGACTTGCGCGTGGATAATAGGTGTTGTCCTTCGTGTGTAAACTTGTAGTGGACGGGCAACACTTGGAGTTTGTGTTCCAGTTGTCTTTGGACTCGAATCAAGAGAAGTGTGTATAGGACTTGACTCAAGTATGTTGGATTCCCTTGGGGAGGTGAAAGAAAAATCTTTGAACAAATCATCATCCTTATCTTCCATGCATGAGTTCTCCCCCTGAAGATAAGATTGGGAAAGAAACATTCAGTTTCAACAAAAGTGACATCAATAGACACAAAGACCTTTTTTGTGGTAGGATGATAATACTTGTATCCCTTTTGGGTAGGGGAGTAACCAACAAATATGCATTTAATAGCTCGAGGATCAAGTTTTCCTTGATGAGGAGAATGAACATAGACAAAGGACACACACCCAAAGATCCTAGGAACAAGGTTATTTAAAGTTTTGAAGTGTGGGTAGAACTTGGAGAGCAATTGAATGGGGCTGCTGTTTTGAAGAGTTTGAGAGGGTAAACGATTAATCAAATAGGCAGCAGTAAGAACAACCTCCCCCCAATACTGTTTTGGAACATTTGTGTGGAATAAGGATGCTAGGGTAACAGCTAGAAGATGCCCAATTTTTCGTTCAGCCACTCTATTTTGTTGTGGGGTGTGTACACATGATGATTCATGAATAATTTCATGTTCATTGAATAAGGAAGACAGTGTTTGGTTAAAATAATCTTTGGCATTATCATAAAGAAATCGTTTGATGGCTGTCCCAAACTAGTTTCTTATCATATGCTTTTTTTTTTTAAATATCTAACTGACTTAACTTTTCTGTTTCAAGAGATACACTCGTGATACCCGAGTACAATCATCAATACAAATGACAAACCAGCGGCCCCAGATATATTTAGAATGATGGATGGACCCCAAACATCACTATGTACTAAGGAAAAAGGAACAAACATTCTTTTATTACTGTTAGGAAAGCTAACACGTTTGTGTTTTGCAAATTCACAACCAACACAATGAAACATTCCTATGTCTAGTCCTTGAAACAAGCTAGGAAACATAATTTTTAAAGTACCGAATGAAGGGTGACCTAACCGAAAATGACAACCAAATTTCTTTATTGTGGGAAGAACGTGACTCTGACAACAAAGACAATGGAAGTAATTCTTAGTGCTACACGTCCCAAGAGTTTCCTCAAGAAGGTAGAGCCCATTTTCCTCCCTAGCAAGTCCAATCATCTTCCTCGCTTCCAGATCCTGAATTTTGCAAAGTGTAGGAGAGAATGTCATTAAATCCGATGTAAGTTTACGAATAGAAAGCAGTTTGGTAGATAATTTGGGCACATGTAAGACATCTCTCAAAATTAAATTATGACTTAGGAGAATATCTCCTTTTCCAACAACTGTAATAAACGTGTCATCTGTAGTTGCAATTTTTTTATTATTGGGACAGGGTCTATATGAGACAAATTCGGTAAAGGAATGGATCATGTGATCCATAGCTCCAGAATCAACAACCCATGTCCCTTGTGTTGTAGATTGTAGAACGCTGAAAGCATTGGCTTGGGAATTACCTAAGAGTGCCAAGGAAGAATTACTTGTGTCTATGGATTTGACTAAAGTGCCTAGGAATTCCCTCAGTTTTGTAATTTCTTCTGTATTGAGAGCTGTAAGGGGTCTGGAAGGATTGCCCTCTACAGCACCTGACTGGGCCAGGTGGGCCTATGCTAGTCCTCCTCATTGAGTTCCTTTCGTGGTCCAATTTTGGTTCTGATTTGGAGGCTTACCATGAAGTCTCCAGCATCTATCTTGGGTGTGTCCTGGCTTCTTACAGAAGGTACACTATAGAGAATCTTTGTTCTCCCCTTTGTCGATCTCCACCTTGGAGGCTACTCCTCTAGGTGGATTGGTCTGCCATTAATCAATCCTCTTTCCCTTGCTTTGTGCAACTAAGGCAGAACTTTCAATGGGCTGAGGTTCCATCATCACTCCTCTACGCGCTTCTTCTGCCCGAAAGGTAGCCATGGTTTCATTGAATGAGGATAACTTCTTTCCTAGCACCTGAATCCTTACAGGATCAAGCTCACTATTTAGTCCTGTCAAGAACTTATAGATTATGTCCTTCTCCTTATAACTTTTGAGTAACTCAACATCTTCTGTGCATTTTGCTTCTAACTGTTCATAATGGTCTAACTCCAGCCATAGATTCTGCAAAGTTGGGCATGCTCACTAATGGATCGGTCTCCTTGTCAGATAATTGTGATCTTCATATTAATTTCATAAATTTGAGCAGCATCACCAACCTTGGAATAGTTTTGTTGACAACTCTCCCATACATCCTTGGCGGTCTTCATGAACATGCAAGCATCACTCACCTTTCTCACCATGGAATCCTACAGCCATGACATTACGATTGCATCTGCTTCAGCCCATGCACCAAAGTTACTATCCGTGGGTTTTGGGGCATCTTTCCCAGTAAGATGATTCAATTTGCCCTGCCCTTTTAGAAAGGTTTGGACAAAATGAGACCATTTGAGGTAGTTTCTGCCATTGAGATGAAGGTTGGGTTGAATATGTTGCAGCTCAACAGTGCTGGTATTTTGGGCAGGGTTATTGGCTGTTTCAGACATTCTGTTTTGTTGGGTGAGATTCAAAGGCGTGGAGGGTGTTTTTAGGACAGAAAAACGTCAATACAGGCCATCAAAGGAAGGGAAAGAAAAAAAAAAGGCAATGCAGGGCGCACAACGGAAGAAAAAAAATGTGTGGCAATGCAGGCCACAAGTTTACACAGGCTCCTACGGATTTTGGAGCTCTAATACCATGTCAGAAAATAATTCTCTGATATTTTTTATAGAAGAGCATATGCTCTTAAATAGAATACAAGGTAATCTATAAAGGAAACTCGTAAACTAATGCTCATCATTGTACCCACTATTAATTCCTCTAATTAAGGGTCAATGATTCATATTCATAAATACAATATATACAAATAATCAAATTTCCTAATTATGGGATTTTAATCCTATCTATAAAAGGAAATAATATAAACGAAGGGATTCTGATAGAGGCTATTTAAACAACATATCAAAACAAGTTCCATCCAATTAAGTTTCAATTTTTCTTGGGCGATTCTTCGCTTCTCAATGTCATAACAAGAACTAATATCTACTTGGGAGTATAAAAGTCATCCAAATTGCACCATATTTGGAACATCCAACTTGGTTTTACACGAGAAATTTCGGGCGTGTTCACTTTCAGAAAACTGAGACTGTTTTTAAGAAAAAATTTCTAATAAAAACAAAAAATAGAATTTTGCGTTCATATTGGACTATTTTATCAAATTTTCAAGTGAAAACGGTTTTCATAGTTTTCAAATTTTAAAAGGAATTTAGAAAACAAGTCCAGGTTGCTTTCAAAAAATTTATTTGTTAAAAAAATAGTAGTTTTCCAAACTGAAAATACTTTTTCAAAAACAATAATAAACACGTTTTTCAAAAATAATAAATGAATACGTTTTTAGTTTTTTAAAATAGAAAACAGTTTTTCCATAATAACAAATGAACACGTTTTCTTTCAATGAAAATTGAAAGATGAAAACAGAAAACAGTTTTTCGTAAGTAAACACGCCCTTCATGTCTGGTTTTCCACCGTACCCAACTAGCTGTGGAATAGTCATCGAGCCACTAGCAAAACACTAACTAAAGTACCTAGACAACACCAAGGACTAAGCTTTTGATCTTCAACGTATAGTTACAAATTCAATTTTAGCTTTACCTCACTCTCAACAGGTAGCAAGCTTCGAACATCGTGCACCTCAAAGCGAGAGGCAATCAACTGGCCTCCAGCAGCAAGCCATGGTGTGACTGCCATTGAGATCCCCACCACAAGAAATAGCAAGGATGATAGTTGAGGAGACATTATACCCTGCAGAAGAAAGTATTTAAGAGAGCAATAATTTTACAACCAATAAGATTTATTACTTTTGCTGGCAAAAACCATAAGAACAATATGGTTCGATAACCATAGTACCCAATGTCACATAAACCATGTTAGTAAAATCCGACAACCAAGTGAGAAAACATGTAGCTAACCACACATCAAACCTGATTAACAGCCTCCCCAAAAGCCACGAATGCAAATTCTCCACCCGGAGCAAGAAGAAGACCAACCCTCATTGCAGATATTACTGAGATCCCAAAAAGCTTACCAACTACAGTAACCAATATAGCCTTGCCTCCAATTAAGAGTCCCAGTGTCCCCATAATGACTGGAAAATTTGAAATAAGAAGTTTTGGATCAATAGACATTCCAACCTGAGAACACAAGAAATCACTTGTTAAGGCTAGTACTAAGGAATTCAAATTTATATTAATGTTGAATGGACGGGATCTAGAAGCAAACAAAATATAGTTACATAAGCATGCAATTCTTCTAAGTGCAGTAATATAACCATCTTTTGAAATTACAAGATCTTAGTCGTAGGCCATCAAGCTTGAAAGTAAAAGTCGTACACTAATCAGATGAACAAGGCTAGAGATGTAAGTAGCTATGACACAAAAACAACAACAAGTCAACTAGAAAAAGACGTTGGGTAAATCATGTATAATACTCCAATGTCAAATGCCTACCGTCATGAAGAAGAGGCCCAACAGAAGGCCACGGTATGGAGCAATATCTGATTCCACTTGTAAGGAAAATTCAGTTTCTGCAAGAAGCAATCCAGCCAAAAAGGCCCCTAGTGCCATGGAAAGTCCAGCCTGTTCCAGAAAAAAGATAAAGACATAAATTTGTTAGCGCTATTAAAACAAAAGGTTAACAATTTACAACACTTCCATACCCTGGCTGTAAGTAGACTTGTCCCCAGAATCACAAGAAGTGTATTGGCAGAGAATATCTCTGCATTTTGATTCTCTGCAATTTGCTTATATATTGGTCGAAGTAACTGCAGAAGGCACAAAAAAGGGAATATAAAAATAGGCACAAGATATATTTACAATGAGAAGAGAGAGACAACAAACTTGCAGTAAATAGACATACAATTTCTTGATTCCACAACCCCGCCCCTTTTAGCTGCTGGTCATTTTCAATGTAGATATTAATGGGTTCATCCTGTAATTTCATTCTTATTTACACTAAAGACACTTCTTTTAATCATGTTTAGACCTTAGAATGCTCACACGTTGGCTACTTGCAAACTGCAAAAAGATAATCCACCAGTAAACCTAATGGATATGAGGAAAAAAGGAGCTTCGTCTTAGAAACTTCAATGATTCTTCGCGTAATGAAACATTGATGTGTCAACTTGCACATTTTTTGGGGCACATGATACATGTCTTCATCAGTAGAATCAATGGCTAGCTTTTACAGCACAATGAAAATTAGCCATTAATTTTTTCTGTGAAACTCGTGGATCATATTACTGTTAAAGAACACTATCTTGAGAGGATTAATGCCCCTTCAACCACTCATCATTGTAAATTTAAGGAACATAAAGAGTTACCAAGCGTCCCCCAGCAATTATGGCAGTGATGGCAACTGCTGCCTTAACAGCAGCTACCCCAAGGGCTTCAGCAATGGCTTGAAAACCAACCTGGAAACCAGTAGATGTGCAATGAGCAACAATAAAGTGACAATTACAAGAGTCAAATTTCAACTGAAGAAAAAGGTTCAAACTATTGTAACTTCTTGCATTCTAGATATTCAGGACATATTACAATCAAGATCGCATTCACCATGCTTTCCTTCAGTTTCTTGGCAGAATGAATCCATGAACAAAGCTATCATTCTTTTGCATATACTTCAGATAGTCTTGCTAAATGTGATCATTTAATATAGTGTGCATTACTTAGAACAATATCACAAATAAGGACACCTATGTGTACACAAGTGCTAGCAACATATCTATAATAAATCAAGTTTCTTCCAGTATTTATCATAGGCAAATGAAATCATTTTAATAGACAAACAATAATATAATTTATGAAAATTACTTGCCATTCTGGCAAAAGTGTTCCATCATCATTGACACTTTAAAAAAATTAATTATATTATATAATAGCTTTTAACAAATAATATGTGCAGGACGCCCAAATATCTAAACACCTTGTCGAAACTTTTCAACATGAAAATTAGTGTTCCTCTGTTTTTACCTTTCCTTTATGATTATAGCATGAGAAATCATCAGTGCCACTTTAAACAAATTAATAGTGTTATACAATAGCTTTTAATAAATAATATGTGCAGGATGCCCAAATATCTAAACGCCTTGTAGAAACTTTTCAACATGAAAATTAGTGTTCCTCTGTTTTCCCCTTTCCTTTATGATTATAGCATGAGAAATCAACATTGATCAAATTGTAAGCACTAAAAAGAATTCATGAAAACTTACTCCTCCTTTAGATGAATTTGGAGAGATAAGAGGTATGAGTATTAGCAAGACAACAACAGCCAAATCCTGAAAAGAAAGAAAAAGCCAAAAAAGACTGCCAGTTAACATTTTTTGAAAATTAAATATGATCTGAAAATGCAAACCATTGACAGAACAAAAACTTCACAACAGCAATGAGAGAGCTCATCTAGGTAAGTATAGATATGGAATTGGAAGAACTATTCACTATGTGATTGAGGAAAAGGTGGATTTCTGTAATTCGTCTGAGAATGGGAAAAGATAGAAGTATACAGGTTAAAGTATCTTTAGCAGGATAATATATACAGGTCCAGCAATTCCATGCCTTGTCTATTTTTTGAATTCTTTTGAATTCAATACCACATCGCTGAAATGAAAGGATGGTTTGCCACAATCAAGGAAGATTTAAGAAAAAGAAAAAATGATATAAAATTTGCATAAGGAAACACAATCTCCTGAAATTCTATAAATACCTGAAATAGTAAGACAGAGAATGTAGCTCGACCATGGCGTGATGTGCTTTCACCTCGCTCCTGTAACACCTGCAAAGTAATACATTTGCATTAATTGTCTGACCACCAAAAGTACACTGGCAGCAGGCCTTTGCAGACTGCACTATGAGACTGACATTAGCAAATAAATATATGTAGCAAATAGGGATGGCAACTGGGCCCGGGCCAGGCCCGAAATCAACAGTCCATGCTCGGGTTGACCGGGCTACGCAAAACATCATCGTTTTGCATTTTTAATTAAAATAAAAAGTTCAGGCCGGGCTCGGGCTTGAGCCCGCTGCCTCAGGCTGGATAGGGCCTCGGACCGGAGCCAGGGCCCAGCAGCAGGGGGTTGGGGCCTAGGCGGGATCAGCCCGACCCGGCCCATTTCCATCCCTACTAGCAAAGTTAGCCAAACCTTTGACTAATGGGCATTCAGAAACTTAATATTCAAACCCAATTTAGCAAGCCTCTTTATCAAATCGGGAACAAATTTCCCTAATTTGACTGTTCCCTTTCTTTACCAAGAAACTATGGCTAGACAAAAGTAGCAAAACTTGCATTTAGAACAAAATGGGCATAAGCTGTTACCTGCAGGACAACAGCAGTGGAAGACAATGCCAGACCATTCCCAATCACAATAGCAGCTGGACCTGGCAAGCCAGCAACAAAATGAGCAAGCAAGCCAACAGCAAATGCTGTCACCAAGACCTGCATCATTCCCACACAGAGTCTAAATCAGCATATTGTATGACAAATACTAAGGCTAGTTTTATCCAAAATAATGAGGGAAGCAAGGATCTCCAATTACCTGGGCAGATCCTAAATACTAAGGCTAGTTTGATCCAAAATAACGAGGGAAGCAAGGAACTCTAATTACCTGGGCAGATCCTAATCCAAAAACATATTTCTTCATGGAACTAAGCCTTTCAACAGAGAGCTGTAAGAGCAGAAGAAAGTTTCAGTGTTAACGTTTTTTATCAGTGGAGATTTAATCAAAACATAAAAAGCTTGATTATGGAAACTCTTACCTCAAGGCCAATATTAAACAACAAGAAAACAACTCCGAACTCAGCAATTGCCTTTGTTCCATGCACATGACGAATAATAGACAGACCATAAGGCCCAATCAAGATGCCAGCAGCCAAGTAACCAAGGACTGGACTACCTAAAATTGCATAACAAATAAAATTAGGCAAGTAATATCTTAAACTTACACCTCGATTTTTGATAAAGAAAAGCTGATATTGATGTGCAGACTAGTTTCAATAAAACACAGAGGAACACATGTGAGAGAAGTGGTAAATGCAAAGAAAGGCTTAGCGTATATGAATAACCAAAAAACTTTACCTAATCCACTTTAAATAAAAAGAATCCTAAACACTGTTACATTTTATAAAATGAAGAATATAAGTTACCTCCGGGAATTTTCTGAAATATGGGCACAAATATAACACTAGCAAGGAGTAACCACAGCACATCAAACAGAGATGCTTCTTCCTCATTCATCTAGTAATAAGGATCAAAGAAATCTGATTAGAAACTACTAAATGAACTGAACTTAAGCCGAAAACCAGAATTGAAGCGCAATAAAATATATGCCTCTTGCTGTGGAAGCATTGCAAGTAGCTTAGTAAGTCTCATTGGAAGTTTTTGCATATCACGAATCAGAGGCTTTGCACTTGTTGAAACTTCTTCAATGCTAGTGGTAATAATGTCGGGTTGGTGGAGCATCGATGCAGTCCTCTCTACTCGATTAGAATATAAAGCTATCCTGTTCCCAATTAAGCAGACTGAGATCAAATTCCAATGATAGGATGAAAGGAGAAACGTTTATAGTGATAAGAATAAAATGAAAAAGATATAGTATACATACCCTCCTCCAAATAATAATAGTCCGAGAACCAACTTTGGCAATTGCTTCCTTGCAGAATCTACGATGCCTTGGAACACTGAGGCCGGTGTGAAATCTTTCCCATCTACATCAAAAGAGAAGAAGGATGCTGAAAAAAAGCGAGAAGATTTCTTCAACAATGCCTTTGGAGAATTAGGTTGTGAATCCTTCTGCATTTCCAGTTTTTTGGTTTGAACCCCGCCCTTTGACTTTTCTGATTCTACTTCTGCGTCCTTAAGAGAATCCAAACTTGGTTTCCCATTCTCTTGATCGCTCAAATCATCAGAGTGACTTGACTCTTCAGTTCTCTGGCTGGCTTGATCAGAAAGTCTATCTCGTGAGGTCTCACCAACTAGATCGTCACTACTAATTGACAAATCTATTTCTTTTTCATCAGCCACTTTACTTCTACCACCCACCTTGTCCTGCTCCAGAGCAGCCTCCTCACCAGATACATAATCCTGGATTGCTTCAAAGGTATCAGCAATAGAATTGACAAGAGATTTCTCCGCTCTCTGTACTGCAATTTCTGCATCGTTTACCCTTTGCGCAGCTTCGAGTTCAAATGCAACAGCTTGTTCTGCCAACAGCATGATATTTGCAACATCCTCCTCAGCTTTCAAAGCATTCATCTGTGCTTTGTCAGCAATCTCATTTAACCTATCAGCTTCTTTCTGCAGTTCTTCCTTTTTAGTTTGTAAACGGCTTAACTCTGTCTCACAGTTCGTCAATTTTGCTTGACATTCGTGAATATCTTTCTGAGCAGCCAGAAGTGCTTCATTCTCTCCAGCAACAACAGCTTCAGTATCACTATCACTAGAACCATCTTCTTCATCAGACCCGCCCATTTTAATCTCTAATGATTCCGATGCCACCTTAAATCTAGCTTCAGCCAAAGAAAGCGCCATGGTTGCCTTCTGAACAGCTTCTTTAGCAGCACCTTCTTCATTCACAATATTTTGTATCATATCAAGAGTCAAATTGACGTTATCCCAGGCATCAGCAGCCTCATCTTTCAAAGCAATAGCAGTCTCCGAAAACCTTTGAGCTTTATCCTCAAACACGGTACTATTAAGCCTAGCAACTTCCAATTCAGTCATTGCCTTTTGCAACAACTCCCTCAATTCCTCTAAACTAGGCGCCTCCACTTCCTCTTTTGCCTCAAACACTTCACCATCCAAACCACTAGATTCAACACCACCGTCACCTCCCACCACTTTAGAACCCTCCTCACCAGTCTCCGTAACCTCCACATTCCGACCATTCCCACTAACATACGCTAAAGAATCACTCCCTTGACACAAGGAC
>JANIMX020000294.1:507006-519043 GCA_024582655.2 Erythroxylum kunthianum | reverse complement strand
TTGACCCATTAAACAAGTGCATAGTCATAAGCTAATGGTGACAGAGATGAGGATGCACCGTTGAATATGCAACCTTACCAAAAGAGATAAGGTAAAGAATGTGATGGTAATGGACAAAGTAAATGTAGCTAATATTACTGACAAATTAAGAGAGACGAGACTTCGTTGGTTTGGACATGTTAAGAGGAGACATCCAGAAGCTTCAGTAAGAAAATGCGAGAGGATAGTTTTCAGAGACTGTAAGAGAAAGCAAGGGAAGCTTAAGAATAATTGAGGGGAGGTGATCAAGAATGACTTGGCAGCGTTAGAACTTACCGAAGACATGACTCGTAATAGAAAACTTTGACGTACTAAGATTCAAATAAAAGATCCCTTGTAGGTTTTATAACTTGACTTAGTAGGTATTATTATTATTTATTGTATATATATTTTTATTTTAATAATATTATTGTTACTATTATTAGTCTTATTATTATTATTAATAATAATATTATTATTAGTCATATTATTCATCTTTTATTTATCTATTTACTTTTATTCAACTACGACTTGTTTTTCTTCTTTTATTCTCTTTATGTGAGTCATTAGAAATAAACTCTTTACTAGTTAGGGGTAAGGCTGCATACTACTGGACATCTTTAAATCCTACGCAGGAGCGAAATTTGTTGAAAAGTAAAACGAAATTTTTGAAAAATTTAGAAATGAGAGAACTTTTTTTTAATCTTCTTAAAATAGATAAAAGATATATGTCTTTTATCTAATCTAGCTTAACCCGAACTCGATTGAACTCAATCCTAGAGCCTTAGACTTGATCGGACTTCGGACCGGGCTGGACCCGAATATAGACTTTTGGGCCCTTTTTGAAAATATGAAGAACCAAACATCAAAAAGAAATAAAAGGTGATTAGATTAAATTAGATTAGATTAGATGCCCTAGAATCAACAGAGCGGTTTCTTCCAGTTCCTTGTCAAATGTTTGGGCGTTTTCTTTCTCACCCCAAAAGCACGCCATGTCCGTGACTGCTACTTCTTCTACTACTACGACTCTTCTCTACGCCTTGTAGCTCCAATTCAAAACCCTAATTCCTTCAGTTTCACTCATTTTCCTCTCAGATCCGCCAGCATTTCGGTTCCCAATTTGCCTTATCGACCGTTTCTCTCTTTCGTTTTTACGGTGGTTCTTTTAATTGCAAGAAACCCTAGTTTCTTTCTTCCTTTGACTCCCGGCTTTGTACTGTACAAATTTCTCGGTTTGACAAAACTCTCAACTTTGATTTGCTAACTGTTCTTTAAAAACACCGGTTTGTTCATAATTTGCCTTTCAAGTTTTCGGCTTTAATCCCATTAATACTAGGTAGGTTTCTGTACAAACTTTTGCCTTTGTGTCGGATAGTTGGTTAGGGTTAGTGTTGGTGTTGGTGTTAGTGTTAGTGTTAGGGTTTTTGTTGTAATGAACAACAATAACAATAGAGGAAGGTATACGCCGGGAATCGGCGGCGCTGGAAGAGGTGGAGGAATAAACACGAACCCTAGTTTTCAATCGAGGGTTCCACAGCAGCAGCAATATGCCCAAAGAAATTATATGCTGAATCAACACCAGTTTCAGCAGCAACAGCAACATCAGCAACAGCAGCAGCAGCAGCAGTGGCTTAGGAGGAATCAGTTGCCTCCTGATTCCGCCGTCGATGAGGTCGAGAAGACCATTCAGTCCGAGGCCGTTGACTCGAGGTTGCTTTTATTTTTTCAACGACCCACAAGATTGGATTTTGTGTTTTTTTTAATCCCAAGTTGTTGCAAGTCCTTAATACTTTTGTACTGTTTAATTTGTAGGCTGAACTGATTTTATGCTCTTTATTTGATTTTTTAATTAGTTCTCAAGATTGGAAGGCAAGACTAAGGATACCCCTACCTGATACACGCTACAAAACTGAGGTTTGTTTTGTTTTCCATTTACTTGCTTACAAGTATTGATGATGCATTTTTATAGGTTTAGCTGCTGATGCAATTATTTCAGAAGTTTTTGAAGGGTTTCTTTTATTTTTACTCATATCTTGAGAAGTCTTGTTTCCTTGAAGAGCTGCTACCTGTTGTACTTATTTGGAAAGTTTGATTTTTTGATGGTCAGTCTGTATTTCAATTTCCCGAAATTTTGGAGTTCTGATACTTTGTGAAACAACATATGGGATAAAGGGTCATTATTCTTCTTGAATGGGATATGACACATCAAGATAATCAAGAGATATGCCTAGGTGATCCTTGGTGCTAAGTTGAGGCACTAACGAGGGACAATGCCTTTCAGGCTTCAGCCCTCTTGTTGCCTTTTGATCAAAACCTTGTGTGGCAAGTATGCCGCTTAATGTCTTCCTTTTTTCCTTTAGATTCAAGGATCTTTGTTGAAGCAACATCTTCCAACTTCATTATGTTCTTAGTTAAGTATTCGAACTGACTAAAGTTGTGTGGGTGGTGACATGTGCCAGTTTTGTAATAAAATAGACTAGGAGACTTGAAATATGCCCATGATTGTAGTTGTTTTTCTAAATTGTTATCCAAGCACTCTTTTTTTTTTCAACTTCCATCTTTCAGGATGTCACAGCTACAAAAGGAAATGAATTTGAAGACTATTTCCTGAAACGAGAGTTGCTCATGGGAATATATGAGAAGGGTTTTGAAAGGCCATCTCCAATTCAAGAAGAAAGCATACCAATCGCACTTACTGGTAGTGATATTCTTGCCAGAGCAAAAAATGGGACTGGGAAAACTGCTGCCTTTTGCATTCCTGCATTGGAGAAGATTGACCAAGATAATAATGTTATTCAAGGTTGGAATGTGTTCTCCTTGTTTTGGAATTTAGCTTATTTAATATCTGTAGTACGTTAGATAATATTGGATACTCTGGTGCTTTGGTCTTATCATTCAGTTGGTACATCTCTCCTTGATTAGTTAATTGTTCCTTTAATGGGGAGATAGATGTGCAGACTTGTTCTGCTTCCCTGGAATGGGGTCCATTGTGGCAGGCTTGAACAATTTTGTAAAGATTTAGCCTTTAGCATCAGTCACAAGTATGTAACATAGAAAGATATAGGTGTCCTGTGGCACTGCTGCCAAGTTTTTGAGTGATCTTGCTTCCTGCCTGCCTCCTTTTTTGCAATCCTATACCGTTGTGGAACATTATATCAAGTATTTTTGTAAATAGTTGAAATATAGATTAATGAAACACCTAATTTGCACAGCCGTTACTAGTTATGGTTTCTTTTCCTTCAAGTATAGACAGAGAATATCAGATTGGCTTTTTTATTTCTAATTTTGTATTCTTGCTCTTTGACATTATATATGTGTTTATGTACAGTTGTTATACTTGTACCAACACGAGAGTTGGCTCTTCAGACATCACAAGTTTGTAAGGAGCTTGGGAAACATTTGAAGATTCAAGTGATGGTCACAACAGGTGGTACAAGTCTAAAGGATGACATCATGCGCTTATACCAACCTGTTCATTTACTTGTTGGGACTCCTGGAAGAATATTGGATCTTGCAAAAAAGGGCATTTGTGTTTTGAAAGATTGCTCGATGCTTGTCATGGATGAGGTACAATCTAGGCCCGATATAGTTGTACTTGTATTTTCACCAAGGAGTTTTTTTGACTTTAAAGAAAATGGATTGCCATCTAAAGAAACAGAAAATTGGTGCCAGGTTTTTATCTTAAGAAAGTGGCTATATGTTATACATTGTCTTCTTCTCAATAAATTGAATTCAGTTGCCTTTCAAGAATTCTTGGTGTAATTTCACTTGATAGGTCACTCTAAGCATTACTTGTTGATTATAATTTCAGAGTTATTAGTGTAAATTCTTGCCAGTTGGAAATTGCCACTCGGATTGAGTGATATATGCTTAGCAAATTTTTCTGCTTTTGGTTGTCAGCTGTTCTCTTGCTGCATATTATCTGCTAATTTCTGACTCTAACCGGTCACGTGCATTTTTATTCTCAGGCTGACAAGCTTCTGTCCCCAGAGTTTCAACCTTCAGTTGAGCAGCTGATACGTTTTCTCTCTGCAAATCGCCAAATCCTATTGTATTCCGCCACATTTCCGGTCACTGTCAAGGATTTTAAAGATAGATATCTACATAAACCTTATGTTATCAATCTCATGGATGAGCTTACTCTCAAGGGTATCACACAATTTTATGCTTTTGTGGAAGAGCGTCAGAAAGTCCATTGTCTAAACACTCTTTTCTCTAAGGTTCGCTTCAATTATGTATTTGGTGTATGTTACCTCTTCTCCCGTGGATATGGTGTGATTCTTGCTTTATATGCAGCTTCAAATAAACCAATCAATCATTTTCTGCAACTCTGTGAATCGGGTAGAATTATTGGCTAAGAAGATCACAGAACTTGGTTATTCTTGTTTTTATATCCATGCCAAGATGCTGCAAGATCATCGCAACAGAGTGTTTCATGACTTCCGCAATGGTGCATGTAGGAATCTTGTTTGTACTGGTAGGTGATGGTGTCCTGGAGCTCATATCAATATGTACATGTATATGTTTGTCAATGCATGTCATTGTATGGCCATTTTTTTATGTTGGTGGATGTTGCAAACATAAACTGTTGCTTGCTACAATGATGCATTTTGGTTGTAGGCGAATGATGTTGTACTATGCCTTACACTTTTAGCTTGTATTTCTAGTATTCTGTATATTCTTTTTGGCTTGGAAGTTTGATCACTCGTTACTTGACATTGCACTCAGCAGTCAGCATTTGTTGAATGATAACTAATGGGCGAATATGTACTTGTTGCAGATCTGTTTACTAGGGGTATAGATATTCAGGCAGTGAATGTTGTGATTAACTTTGATTTCCCCAAAAACTCGGAAACATATCTTCATAGGGTACGTTGGACGAGTTAGCTTTTCATCAGCAATATGCCAATTGCTTTTATCCTCATGTTTTTTTTCTTCAAATGCAGGTTGGTCGATCTGGAAGGTTCGGTCACCTTGGTTTGGCTGTGAATTTGATCACATTTGAGGACCGCTTTAATTTGTATGCACTTTTTCTGCTGTGCTTATTGCATAAAATTTATAGCTAGATAAAGCATCCAATATGAACACAATATTCTTACACTTTTCCCTACAGGTATAGGATTGAGCAAGAACTTGGAACAGAGATTAAGCAAATTCCTCCACATATTGATCAGGCAATATATTGCCAGTAGTTTGTGGTAGAATGTCTTGTAGTGAAGAATAGCGAGTGACAAAACTGAATTAGCAGTGGTAAGTAAATTCCTTGGAATTTGCTTGTTACCATCATTTTCACTTGGTGTCTACTATGTTCTTGACATTGTGTCTGGCTCTCAATTTGTTTGCTTTTCACTTAAAACATGTCATAAAATTGTTAACGAAGTGATGAAAGTTGATGGGGGTATTTATTGTGTTTTCCTTGTTCAGTAGGGATCAAGCTGTCCCGATCAAGAAGGCATCGTTCTTCATCTGTGGACTCATGCTAAGAATTTAAGTGTTGTTGTTGATGGAAGACTATTGGATTCCTGTATGCGTTTTAACCATGGAATGCCGTTTTTATTGGTTTCTGGAATTTTTATAGCCTGAAACGTTAGAAGATTCTATGGCCAGGGAGTCAAAATGGTTTATAAGAGCCCAGGTTAGATGCCTGTGGTTCTAGTTGTGTTGAGTTTGTTTCTTCAAGAGTCTGGTTTAGTACCATCTCCTCTTCAGCTTCCCTTTTTTACTATGAATATTCTCAGTCTCTGTTGCAAGTAATAATATTGTCCACTCTGGTCTTCCCTTTTATCTCATCTGTCCAACTTTTTCTCCAGGTTTGAAGTTTTGTGTTCATGATTCTTCATCATTATGGTCTTCTTTCTCTCGCTGGAACCATGAACTCATATCTTTACAACACCATTTGAAATGATATTTAACTTGATAAGAATAGCTTTGCACGAATTGAAATTCAAAAACTTGTGGGGACTTGTGACTACTCAGAATTGCCGACATCATAAATGAAAGATGACATTGATCACACGAAACACTCTGGTCGTTAAAGGTGGAGGGGAGGACCAGAACCAGGAGGACCACTAATTCTTTTGCATTGGAATTGGATGCTTGCAACCCCTGAAATATTCCCATCTTTCGATTATCTTACAGTTACAATTAGTGAAACTCGATTCAAACAAACTTGATGAAAGTAGAAAATTGTGGATATGTGCCAAATTAGGCAAATTTACTGATCATTTTCCCTTTTATATAACAAAAGTGAAGAGGATGATGATGAAGAGAAAGAACAGGGGGGTCAAGAGAGTCGATGAAATCGTTGAGGATTCGTACAATCAACCAACTGCCAGTCCAAAGTCAGCCAAATCATGCACCTGAAACACTACCGGCACTGTTTTTTTTGAACACTTGTTGACTGCATTTATGATGCTGGCACATTTCTCAGATTTTCTCGACTCTTTTGCTCTGTTTTCCCACCAAGCAAACATAATAAATACCTTGTTGGTCACGTTCCCAGTCCTTACCGTACAAATGAAGAGTAAATCAATATCTAATTGCAGACCCTTTGTTTTGTTTTATTTTCTTGTTCTATATCTCTCCACGTTTTCTGTTTGAAGCTTGCCCTGAACACTCCCAGAAGCATGTGGCTGGTCCTGTTATTATAGGCAAGTAAACAAGGCCCCCATTGAAGAGGTGAGTGAGTTATTTCATGGCTTTGTTTCCGTACATTAGGGGTCACTGTCAAAAGGGTCTAGCTATTACTACTCTATCTTGAATAATTTCTGTGTCTAGTCCACAAAGAATCCGCCTTTAATGCATTTCCACTTTCGTCTTCACTGCAAAACATTACTCTCTTTCTCACACTCTGACACTGTTTCTGTCCCTCTTGCGAGTTTATGTGCAACAAAAAACGTCAAAAAACTGGTAATGTGTCAAATTTAATAGCTCTTTTCGCTGTTTGTACAAGTCTTTTTGCTCTTATGATGATGCAACTTCTCATTGCCTGTAATTGTCATGCATAGATATATGTATGTTTTAGTCCTGTTCATACGCAAATTTATTGCTTTTTGCCAGCTTGAAACTCGCTGATCGTCCTTTCTTCCACACCCTTCATAAATTCCCCCTTTGGATTTCCCTAGATAAAGATCATCAACTTTAGCATTTAAAGCTCTCTCTCTCACAATCCACTTCACAATCCTCAACTCTAGTTACTTGGCCTCTCTTTACGACTTCTCTTTCCTCTGTTTGACAATGTGCGAACTTTTCCAAAGGCTTTACCTTTTTCCTCTGCTTTCAATTTACATGGTAAAGGTTTTTGCTTAGTGGGTTTTGGAACTACGATCCTGTTTAACATTATTAAAAGTGGAAAAGAAAAAAAGTAGATGGGAAGGACACCATGCTGTGATAAGAAGGGATTGAAGAAAGGTCCATGGACACCTGAAGAGGATGAACTTCTTGTTACTTACATCAAGAAGCACGGCCATGGCAGTTGGCGCTCTCTCCCAAAGCTTGCAGGTATAGCTGTTTATGGCATTTGTTAAGCAAATGTACCTTAAAGGTGACATTTTTGCTGAGTGTTCCTTCTAAACTTATTCTCCAATTTGGTTTGAACCCACAAGAGAAACTTTTTCCATTTAGCTGGTCTGAGCTTGCAGACACTCCCAACTGTGTGTTGGTCTAAATTTGTGTGCATAACAAGTTGCAAGAACCTGAGAACTGTTATTTACTTGTACATCAAATTGTAACTTCTTTCCAGTTTTATAGTACTAATCCCTTTCTTCCCTAACTTGTAGTTGTTTCCCATGCTAGAGTGGAAATAATATAAAGTTTTGTCTTTTTTTGCTTCCAGAAACTTGCTGTTAATGTGACATGTCTCCACTAATCTTATCTGTTTGACAGGTCTCCTCCGCTGTGGAAAGAGTTGCAGGCTAAGGTGGACGAACTACCTGAGGCCAGACATTAAACGAGGTCCCTTTACACTGGAGGAAGAGAAGCTTGTGATTCAGCTTCATGCCATTCTTGGAAACAGGTATTTCCTTATTGTTTTTCTTTCTGCAGAAACTGTTGAATGGATGTGACAAAGAGGATCAAGCACAATAAACAAGTTACAACTCTGATGGATTATATAGATTCTCACGTCTTAAAGTTGAGAGCTTGTTTGTAGTTTTTGTAGGTTATTTAAGCTAAATCGCTTCTATTGATATGGTCTAGAAATATACTAGATGAAGCTGGAACACAATGTTTTTCTAGTAAATGTTGGAACCTTATAAGAGCTCCTACCTTGAATTGCAGGTGGGCAGCCATAGCCTCTCAATTACCAGGAAGAACAGATAATGAGATCAAGAACTTATGGAACACGCACCTGAAGAAGCGCCTTCTTTGTATGGGAGTTGATCCTCAAACTCATAAGCCCATGGCCCCTTGTGGAACAGCCATTAAAGCACCAACATCACCTACCACTCGTCACATGGCACAGTGGGAGAGCGCCCGGCTTGAAGCCGAAGCACGCCTGTCTAGAGAATCCGAACTCTTCCATACACCATTTCCAAAGAAGACTGAATCTGACCAGTTCCTGCGAATGTGGAACTCAGAAGTTGGAGAGGCTTTCAGAAAGTTCAACCACCAAGACACCAAAACTGTATGCCAAAGTCCAATCTCGCAGGCGTCTTCGTCAACTAAATACGGATCATTTTCAGCTACCACTGCAGATACTAGTCCTCACTTGACAGGGTCTTCTGCTGTAGAAAACAATCAAAACTATGAAATGGAGGGCAAGAGCTGCAGATTACATCCTCTACATGTGATGGATGGCTCCTCATCAAGCTCTTCTGATCTGGAGGATTCAACCGACAACACTCTTCAGCTTTTGTTGGATTTCCCTGTTAACAATGACATGAGTTTCTTGGAAGATAATGTGGATTATTATGCCACATCTGCATGTCAGCACACTCCTTTGTCTGCCAACTGTGAAGCATTCAGGAACTTTTAGTCTTCTCTTTTGGCTAAATTTTGAGCTGTAAAAGGAAAGAAGCTCATGATCTTTGTGGTTTGTGGTTTGTGGTTTATCTTTTTGGTTTAGTACAGTTAAAGCTCATAGTTTTATTTACTGTAACCCAAGTAGGAAATGTATTTCTCAGACTAAAACTTTCAGATTTAGCTTCAGATAATATGCTATGTAATACATTAAACTGTCTGATGCTATTTGATTCATCAGATAGTTGCCTCCTGCTCAATCTACCACAATTTGACTTTGGCTATCAGAATATTTAAATTGCCAAGCTTTGGTTTAGCCAAATATATATGTCAATGCCTAGGAGACTTGAAATCTCATAGGCTTAGTTAAGGGTTATATTCTGGAAAATGGTTACACAATGAATAGAACTGCAGAAGCTGTCTTTCAGTGAGTTATATTTTCTGGAATCAAATATCAAGCATTACTTCAGAACAAAAGTTAAAGGACCTTTGAGACTACAGCAAACTCGAAGCTTAGCTGACTAACCAGGTCGGCATCAGCCCAAAACCCTTCACCTTTCTTCAAGCTGTCCGGTGAGGCGATACAAGACATGTTTATCATACATTAATGATATCAATGTAAATAAAGGTCCTTTTACAAAGACAATGTTTCTCACAGATGAAATCTTGTCAATTGCTATACAAATACACACAAAGCATTATATGATTACCTGATGATAATTTGCTTCCTCATTGAGAAATACATAAACTAGTTGAAGACGTATACAATGAGGTGAACAACAGAAACAACGATTTATTTACTCTCTCTGTTCACCCTCAGAAGCAACCAATATACTTCTTTGGAGTTTGGCCTGTAGCTCGAAATTTTGCAGCCATCTCTTCTGCCTTCAGAAGTTCTTCACCACGTTTAGCTTCAGCCATTGCCCTTTTCTCTTCAGCTTCCTTGTGAATTAGAGCTATCTTGTTCTTCATCTTCTCTGCATATTCAGCCTTCTTCTTCTCCAATTGTTCCTGTCATTTGTCAATGCTTAATCTAAAGTATACCAGTGTGAAAGAGAGATATAGGACACAATACACGATCTAGTCAAAGGAAACTAAGAGGTCACAACCTATTGGATGCACAGAACAGAATCAGGAGAACATTGTAATGCCCAAAATTTGTAGAACTGAATAGATAATCTTCGGATTTATTACCTCGATCTTTCTCAGCTTGGCTTCCAAAGCTGCCTTCTTGCTGTTTTCCCATGCAGTGACTGCAGACAAGTTTTTCTGAGCCCTGTTCACCAGTACCAGATTAAAATTTTCAATAAATCAACATCCCAAGAATCAGAAAAACTTGGCTCAAACACAACACAAGTTGATGATTAAGGTGCATGTTTACTTGCAGATTTTAGAATATCAAAGAAACCTTACTTGTTCTCAGCTTTGCTCTTCTCGCTTTCTTCCCATGCCTTGATGAAGGAATTTCTCTTCTCCTTCTCAACCTCTGCAAGAGCAATATCTGCACAACAAAATAAAGGGCATAACTTAGCCAAAGCAAAATCAACATTTACCATATCAATCTGCAGAGGATAAAGAACTAAGGATAACATCGAAACTCGGTTTATGTCACCTTAACCACCATATTAAAGCAAAAACTAGTTCATAAGATAGTAATAACTGGATTCAATTACAAGGGGTATTCTAATTCTCTTATCATTTACTACCATTACCATACAATGGAAGAAAAAGTATAGGAGCAGGAAAGTTTCTGAAGCACATACCTCTGTCACCAGAGCCCCCTGAAATCTTCTTTGGAGCAGCTTCTGGAGGCTCTGATAAAACAAGGAATTATTAAAGCAAGTAACATGGACAACTCAATCACCTTATTTTATATGATCATATACAGAATGATTTAGCTTAATATAACTTGATCTCGGGTCATTTGGCCCTGACTGTGGCCCAAACAGTCAGACGGATCGTGTTCCGTGTCATTTTAACTGAACCGGATCGGACCAGACCATGTCGTCCATCCCAAGCCCGATTCAATGCTTGATCAACTCGGGCTTTTTGCGCATAGATTTGCTAGCCTGGCATAGTTGGTGCTCACTAAAGTAACAACTGTTACAATCTTTTCAAGTTGCAAGTATCTTACAAATCCAACTACAGGAATCAATAATCTTGGGCCCCTATGGATGTCATTCCACTAAGTAGGGAACTAAAATAGTGAAAGTATCATCATGCCAAGTACCCGACAATCTCGCACAAAAAAAAGTAAGATCTCAAGTTTGGCTGCCAACCAAGCATCACTATAATCAATTATAACACCAAACTATGGCTCTTTCGAGATAAAGTAGAGTGATACAGAGAAGATCATGATCATTTCGCAGCAATAAAAGATCATTACCATCAAACTGTACATGCCTTTAACAAACAGAGCACCACTACAATTACAGGTAGTAAAATGGATTCAAAAGACTTGGTTTTTAGTACCTGACTAAGAACAAGAACGCACCTTTCTCTAACAGGAAAATCGACAGAGAAAGAACAGTACACAGAAGCAACAAGAAATCGGAGGAAAACATACACAAACAGTATATCAAATCACATGCTTCCCCTCCAAACAGTAATTAATACACTAAAGCTATGCACGAGTAGGCATATAAAGAGATAACTTTCACAGAAAGAGGTTTACTTTGAACAACAGCAAGAGCTTTGGACTCCTCCGAAGCTGGTGGAAGTGGAACCACGGCTTTCTCTTCCGTCACATCCTTCTTGGGCTCCACCGTCTCCGTCGTCACAGCTTCCGGCTTCTTCAATGCCTCCTCCTCCGCCATTATCTCTTCACTGTCTCTCACGTTCACATAGACACAAACACCTCTTAATGTAGCAACATCGATAACGTTCTGTGGGCCCTGTTGTTTCCTCAACGTCATCAACGGACTTACACGTGGCGTGAACCCAGATGATCTCGAGTTAAACTTGATTCGATCGTTCGAGGAAGTTCGTTGCATGTCAACCGTCCGTGTCATGTAGTAGATTATGATCCAACGGTGAGGGTGATGCCGACATGAACTACGTG
>JANIMX020000294.1:143600-159060 GCA_024582655.2 Erythroxylum kunthianum | reverse complement strand
ATTTGTGATGCCAGTCCCCCGGTTACTCAACTATATCACCCTTCACAGCCGGCTACCAGCTCTATTCTTAACCCGTTATTATCTGTATCATGAAGATGTAGAAGAGCTTTGAAAGATTCCAAGAATTTGAGATCTTTTTTGGATTTATGAGGACATTGTTTTGCAAAATGTTCAGGTCGTCTACAGATAAAACATCGGTATGATGATTTGCTTTGAGGATTCTGTTTTTTAAAGAAATGGATAAATCAACGTTTCTTCTTCTTATATGGTCCCTGGTACCTTGTAGTGCGGAACTTCTTATAAGAATTTTTTTTTTGTGATGACGTTTCTTTTTTGAAGTGCAGTCCAATTTTTCTTTTCCTTGCATTTGATATTTAGATAAGGCTTATGACAAGCCTTCTTTAGCAGAGATCTTCCTTTGATCATATTTTTAAAGAATGCTTATTGATCACAAAGCTTGTCTAAGGAAGCTATGGCAAGTTGATATATTTCTTCAAGAGAGATTTTTCTCATATCTTTGCGTAATAATGCAATGGTTCTTTGGAGTTCAGGTTGTAGTTCATCCGGAAGAGATGAAATAAAGGTATAACGGAGGTTAACATCGTTGAAACCGTTGAGAAGATAGTATCTCTCCATCATTTTTTGAAAGTGCTTTTAAAGATCTCTTATGTTTAGTAAACAACATTTCATTTCAAAGTATTCTTGCATGATCTGTTTGTCGATGAGTTGGAAATCACCAATAAACTCCTTGTGAATTACTCCAAGTAGTATTCCAACATATTGTACTTAGATATATTGGAGTCGTCGGTAATCATTGAGACTTTGCCACCATTCTCTTAAAGTTCCTGTAAACCGAGAAGTAAACTCAGACAAAATATCCCGTAAGAGATTATTAGGTCTGGTCATTTGTACGTCTATCCATGCATTAAATTCATGGAGACGTTCTTTCTATTTCTTAGGTGGAAGATCATCACATATGAACAAGGTTCTGAAGTAGGCCTTGTTGGTGGTGCTTGTGTTGGGGGTGGTGATGTCTCGAATGTTTAAGTTCTTGTAGAATCAAGTTCACTGATTTCAGGCTCAACCTCAGTTGGTTCTCGCATGGTTTCTAAAAGAAATTCATAACTTAAAATAATAAAATTTGAAATTTAATATGATATAAAAGCAAATTGAATAAAAAATTATGAGTATCTTTTAAGTTTTAAATTGAGATATAATTGTTATTATATATATGTCTCTTAATTTTGAAATATGAAATTTCATAAAAAATTTTAACAAAAAAATTGTGAACAAGTAAAAATACTTCCTTAAATTGATACTATTACATCCAATTTAATATATAACAACAACAACAACAACACTTAATAGAAATTTCGCAGATACACAAAATCTAAGGAGGTCCTGTAGTACGCAACCTTAAGATTCAATTTATAATATATAAAGAAGTAATAATACACATCGCATAGATTTACTCTATTTAAAGATGCTTTGTAATTGAGTTGTGACATCTTGAGATATGATTATTTTGTTTGAGTTAATTATTCCAGATCATTTGTAGTTTAATTTTTTTAATCTTAATGTTTATTTAATTATCATTTACTATATGATATTATTTAATTATCATATGATTCCTTCTATCATATTTTTAAAAATTTTGTCCACTTATAACTCTAAAATAATATTATATTAAAATTTAAAAATTTCAATAATACATGATTTTGAAATAAATATATCAGTTAATTGTAAAAAAATCTTAATTTTTACTCAAAATTTCAATACAAATATATAAATTAAAAAATGGCACTAAAATGGTTTAACTTTTAATTTTTTGTAAAAACAAAATGACGTTAATTTGTCTATTAATATAATTGATGTAGCAAGTTATGTCAAATTAGTGTTTTTGTCATGCATGATTGTTACATATTTTGGGACTGTTTGGTTACGCTTATGTTTTTTTAATTATGATTTTTAATTTTTAGTTTTTTTCTTTTAAATAAAAATAAAAACTTTTTTGGTTGTTAATGTAGTTATAGTTTTATTATTGATATGATTACATATTAGATAAAACTTAAAGATGAATTATTTGTAATTGATTAAATTTATTTTAATCTCTTATATAATGTTTATTAATAAATTATCAATAAAATATTTTATTTTGAAATAAAAATTTAATTAAAACAAAATATTTACTAAATTTAAAAATATAAATAGTAAAATATAAATAAAAATAAATAGACTTTTACAACAACAAAGATGACCTTTGGCTACGAAAAAAATCATAGTTAAAGGTAAAAAAAAGTCGCATATAGTTTTTAGCTACGATTTTGTTTCGCCGCTAAAAACGTCATCAAAGCCTCGTAGCTATAAACTATAGGCGACGTTTTTGTTAATCATCGCTAATAGTATTTAGCTACTCTTTATTTTTCGTATATCAACGACGTTATGAGGAATCGTCGCCAATATCATTGGCTACGCTTCATTTTCGCAGCTAAAAACTATTAGCTACGTTTCAAGGATCGTAGCTAAAAGAAATGTAAATAAAAACAATTAGCTACATTTGGCAACGCCAAAGGTAAGCTTTTAGCGACCATTTTGTAAATGGATTCACTTCACCTAACTGTTTTTCCCCCCTCCAATATCTTAACCAATCCAATAATTACTCTCAATAAATGAAGAAAAGGACTCGAAGGGTAAGTTTATTACGCAATGATCTCTCACAAGTCACACTTAAATATAGAAAATGACTCGAAAGTGAGACTACGATTTCCAGTCATGTTCTTTTGCTTGCGTTACAATTTTTAGTCATCTTATAGAAAATTAGGTCCAATGTACGTATCAGTAAATACTATTTAATGAGATGTTGGAAACGTGTTCAGTTTGTTAAGGGTCATCACATTGGGACCAGAAGTATTAAAAGTTGTCTTTTAGATCAACCAATTACATCATTCAATGGACCAACAATGTCTTTTTAGGTTATTGAATAGTATTCATCCCGATACAACAATGACAACAACGTCCAGTAAAATTTGTTGTTAAGCAGTATTTGAAAAGTTCTAATAATATTCAGACTTATGCCCTGTTTGTTTGAGGTTTAAATAGCTATCAGGAGTTGTTTAAGGTTTAAACAGCTATCAGTCCTTTACCAAATAACTAGTAGTTGAATTAGGAGCTGTTTGAGGTTATCAACTTCTCCAAACGTTAAAACAAACAAGCTCTTATTCCTAATTAATAGAGAGACTGTTTTCAAATGAACCACATTAAAAAAACCCATAAATCCTACGAATAATATCTTTCATTCTCAATCTTCTTTAAAAAAAAGTAGGTTTTTTTTAAAACCAATTACAAGGGAAAGATTGCGTATAATTAATGTCCACCTGACCATTGCAAAGTCGAAAAAACTGAGTTTGATGTGGTACTATTCATCTCGAAGAGAAGAGAGAGCATTTTAAGAGTAAAAGATATAAATTTTTGTCAAAGAAATTTTACAAAAAAATTATAATTTTTAATTAAAAAACACATTTTCTTATGCTTTATTTAAAAGATATTGATAAAATACGTGGAATACCATATAAAGACAAATCAATTATCATTCACATGGTACTTACCTCATATCCCTTATTTAAATCAATTAAATAATTTAAAATAATTATAATAAATAATAAATTTTAATTTAATTAATATAATTTGAATTTAAGAATTCAGTCGAATCATCATATAAATAATATTTAATTAATCTATATGTTATATTAGTGTCATGTATATTTAGTTTTTAGTTTTTAATTTAAATATAAAAATGATTTTTTTAAATTGAAAATTATAAAGACCATAATTATAAGAAAGTTACATATTTTTCGCCCATGATTTTAAATTAGAGAGACTCCAATTTTGCTGGAATCCTTATCGTAATTTGTTGTAATTAACTACAACTCGACATCATCTGCAATTCAGGTTTTCAGAAATATTACAAGAAGAAGATTTGATGGTCCACTTCTTTGCATCGCGTCAATTTGTTGTGGTGTTAGAGAGAAAACCACAGGCTTGAAACGTGAATCATCCTTGAGAATGAAGGAATTGCCTGATGCTGTTCATAAATAGACAACTTAAAAGACTCCTGAATCACTTAATCGGTCCCTTCTCTGACATATTTTTTCTCTTTTTTCCTACCGTTCTTCAAAGGAATCTACTGTTACCAACTTATACTGCAAGGTACGTCCAAGCAAATGTGAGCTAAAACATGTTTCCTTGAATGAGAACTAGCTAGCTAGAGCTTTCCAGGCTGAAAAGGGACCTCAAATCATGAAGAAGAACAATCAGCAGAGATCTGTCTGCAATTTCTGGAATTTGTTAAAGCTACCTGTAAACAGGAGACGAGAAACTACTTTACTGGTTTCCTACTTTTTGTTCGCTTTCCTTGGAGCCTTGGTCATCGTTGGCTGGTCCGATACTGTAAGTTTCACAACACCTACTGTAGGTTTTGCCTTTTATGGTTAGTCAGGTTGTTGTTGTTGCAGTTTTCACATGATGCTTATGAGGTTAATGTTGCTTGTATGTGTTTAAGGCTGTGTTTAGAGGTGTAATAAAGCAGATTTCACTCCCGAGAACGGGTATTGAAGTACCAAAGAAACAAGAATTCCCACTCCAATGTGCCACAGGAAATGTGACACAGACCTGTCCAAGTAACTATCCAAGAACACAGAGCCTGCAAAAACCTGACAGTGTTTTAAACGTTACATGCCCATCGTACTTTCGGTGGATCCACGAAGATCTACGACCCTGGAAAGAGACAGGAATCACAAGGGACATGGTAGAAAGTGCTCGAAGGACCGCACATTTCAGGCTGGTGATTGTTGATGGTAAAGCCTATGTGGAGAAGTACAAGAGGTCCTTACAAACTAGAGATGTCTTCAGTTTATGGGGCATTTTGCAGCTTATGAGATGGTACCCTGGAAGATTGCCTGATTTGGAGCTCATGTTTGACTGTAATGATAAGCCGGTCGTCCTGAAAAAGCATTTTCGGGGGCCAAATGCCGGTCCGCCGCCGTTGTTTCGGTACTGTTCCAATCCCCGGAACTTGGACATAGTGTTCCCTGACTGGTCTTTTTGGGGATGGTAATGATTTACTTCTGACTAGACTAAGTTGAACTATTCCCTCTAATTACTTTCAATATCAATTGATCATGAATGTATTTTAGTGACCTAAAAGACATGATTTCATGTGTAAATTGCAGGGCTGAGACCAATATAAAGCCCTGGAAAGATGTTCTGAAGGACATAAAGGAAGGGAACAAAAGAACCAAATGGAAGGATAGGGTTCCCCATGCTTATTGGAGAGGGAACCCCAATGTGGCTCCAACTAGGCAAGACCTTCTCAAGTGCAATGTCTCTGAAAGTCATGATTGGAACACTCGCCTCTATACTCAGGTTCGATAATAGTTCGGATCGCAACTACAATATTCCGATAACAATTCCGGTTGAGAACCGTAATTTAAAACCTTAGTTAAGATAAAAAATCAGGTTTACTTATGGGGGATGTATGAAATTTGCATTTCAGGACTGGGAAAAAGAATCCAAAAATGGGTATAATCAATCAAAGTTACAAGATCAATGTACCCACAGGTAAAAAGAAATGAGAAATTAAACAATTTGTTTATCATTGAAGTTTGAGTTTTGTTTATTTTTGGATGCAGATATAAGATATATATAGAAGGATGGGCTTGGTCAGTGAGTGAGAAGTATATCTTAGCATGTGATGCTATGACTCTGTATGTTAATCCTCGTTTCTATGATTTCTACATAAGGGGAATGGTACCTTTGCAGCATTATTGGCCTATAAGAGACAATAGCAAATGCACTTCTCTACAATTTGCTGTGGAATGGGGTAACAATCACACCAAAGAGGTACCTTTCCCTTTCACTTAATTTTTATTTATATCAATCTAATTGCCCTTAAAAATGATAAATTAGTTTGAGTGTAAATTGACTCGAATCAAAGTCTACGTGTCAAGCCTAATTTAATCGGATTTGATACTAAGATAAGGAGTAGGATTAAGGAATGTTTTAAAATCGAACCGGAAGTTAAACCAATAAGACAAGAGGTTTGAGTGTAACTTGACTCGAATCAAAGTCAACGTGTCAAGCCTAATTTAATCGGATTTGAAACTAAGATAAGGAGTATGATTAAGGAATGTTTTAAAAACTGAACCGAAAGTTAAACCGATAAGACAAGAGGTTTAAGATTTAACCGGTATTAGACCGTCATAAAATCGTCTAAAGATTGAATAAAATTAAAGAATTTAAAATGTGATTGAAAGAGATTGTCCTTACCTATCTAAGAATTTGAAGTTTAATTGAAAAAATAGATTGTTAAATGAAAATTAATTGATTTATTTTAGTTTATAAGAACTTATTAATTTACAAAAATTTACCAAATTAATTAATAAACTAATCGATTTTAACAACAAGAGTTATTAAAATAAATCGCACCAGAATGTTAAAAATCGAACCAAAAAGTTGGACGATTTAAGATTTTTACGATTGAATTGGTCGAACCGATTGAATTTTTTAATCATTGGAAATAAGGTTGAATTCAAAATTGACAAAAACTTTTAGACATGACCAATTATAACAAATTATTGTCAACATGGAACGAACTAACTCAAAGTTAACTAATCCAATTAAGTCTAATTAAACTTGTATATTTAAGATTTGTCAGGCTCAAATTAAATAAAAAACTTAAAAGGTTAAGCCTGATGTAGTCCATTGCAAACTCTAATCATAAATCTCTTTATTTCTATAACTTAGAAGTCTCATTTTTTTCAAATTAATGATTTAAAGAAAAGAATTTAGAAGTCGAGCTTTGGAGTAACTGGTAAGGTTATTCCTTTATGATTTAGAAGGTCACATGTTCGAGTCACGCTAACAACCTCTTTGTAAAGAAATACAAGGAAAATGTTGCGTATGATTGACGTCTCTCACCTAATCCAAGCAAAACGGAAAAATTGAGTTTGTTGTGGTTGTGGTGTGGATTTAAGGAAAAGAATTTGGTAATACTTATGAGATAAAAGACATTAATATTTAACAATTTCTTCTTAAAACGTATTAATCTAACTATCAACCATGCTTTGATTTTTTTCAGGCACAAGCCATAGGAGAAGCTGCAAGCAACTTCATACAAGAAGATATGAAGATGGAGTACATTTACGATTACATGTTTCATCTGTTAAATGAGTACGCAAAGCTTCTTAAATTCAAACCCGCCATACCTCCAGGAGGTGTGGAGCTATGTTCAGAAACAATGGCCTGTCCTAGAGATGGCATACACAAGAAGTTCATGGTGGAGTCACTGGTCATGTCTCCTGGAGACACGACACCTTGCAATCTCCCTCCTCCGTACAATCCCACCTCTCTTCGAGACCTTCTTGATAAAAGCTTCGAGTCAATGAGGCAAGTCGAGAAATGGGAAGATGAATATTGGAATAATAAAAATAAATCATACTAGTTTTTTTTATATAAAAATCTTTAGGGTTTATCATTTGTTAGAAAATAGAAAAATTTTGTTATTTTTTCGGGGAGTTTACATATTTTTATTCTTGAGCTATTAAAGTGTAATATAGTGTAACTTAATATAAAATCTATATTTTCTCGTAACTTATAATGAGATTATTACAAAAATGATATGATAATATTGAAACTTACTGAAACATGATCCGCAATAAAAAATTATGACAGATAAAAGATTCCTTGTAAAGAGATTCAAATAGTTCTTCTTATAGTTAGTTCAAACTTGTAAAAAGGTAATACATTTTTCATATGATTTAGTCTAATGATTTATTTATTTTGGATGAATTCATAATCAACCCCATGCAAATGAGTTCATTCGTTTTTAACCATCTTTTGGTAAAAAAACGTTTATATCTCCTTAAACAAACTTATTACACTTATATCTAATTTTTATGTAAGACGCCTAAATTACCTTTAATAAAAATTAAAATTAAAAAGCTCATATTGCCCTTATGCTTATTTACGAAAGTATCATTGTTCTTTCATTTGTCTTCCACCATTAATTTCTCATTCCATTCTACAACGCCTCCTCTACCATTTTTCTTTCCTACATTCAAGGTTTCGTTACGATGAAATATCGAATTTCGTTGATGGATGAACCCGATTTCGGTTTTCATTGGGGGATGAAACCCGAAATCGGGTTTCGATTGGAGTGAAACCCGATTTCAAGTTCATCCCTCAACGAAATCTGATATTTCATCCAACGAAATCCAATATCGGATTTCATTGAGGGATGAAATCCGAAATCGGGTTTCGTTTGGAATGAAACCTGTAATCGGGTTTAATCGGGGCCATTCTACCCAATTCGGGTTTCATTGGGCCATCCCCAACGAAACCTGAAATAGTTTACTTCGTTTCATCCTACAAGATTTCTTATCATTTGGAGCGTACCATTACAAATCGTGAGTTCATTGACGTCAATGGTAGTCAACGACATTTGCGGTGTGGATCAGGTTTAAGGAATTCGAGTTTATTATGATCGGGTTAGGTGATTGGGTTAGAGAGAGAGAAGGTGGAATGTAGAATATGACTTTTGAGAGTTTTTCGTGAGGTGAGGGTAATTTGGTAGTTTTGTATTTTTATTTTTATTTTATATTTTTTATTGTTTAAGGTTGAGTAGGTAATTTGTAATGGTATGGATAATTTGGGTAAAAATAGAATTAATTTGTTTAAGGGGATGTAAATATTTTTTTATGTTGCATGAGAAAAAAATGAATTTTGGATTTGAGATGTTATTATATTTAACAATTTTCACTTTTTTTTGCGACCTTGATTTAGTAGTGAGTATAATAATAATAATAATAATTATTATTATTATTATTTGCTTATTATTATTACTATTGACATTATTTTTCTTTTTCTTTTTTTATCATTCTTACTATTATATTTTTTTTCCTTTTCTCTCTCTATCTCTCTCTTTTCATGTATGCCATTTGAAAACATCTTTACTAATTATGAGTAATGTTGCGTACTACAAGACTTCCCTAGACCCGTATCAAAGAGATTTCTGGTGAGTATTGTGGTTGTAATGAGATTATTAAATTCTTCAAATTAATGAGTATTTCTAACAAAATTAGCACACGCATATTGCATTCTCCATGCTATTATCTAAATATAAACATTTAACTATTTTCTTGTTTTGATAATGAGATCATCCCAAATCATATCTCTTAATACTTAAAGATTCTTTTAGATAATGTGTGATTAAAGTAAAATATACTCTATATAAAATAAAGGTTTACATGTATGAAGACATGGAATAGATTCTCCACTAATCACTTTACCATAAAAACCAAGATGCTTAGTGATTGTGAAATCTTGTTCTAATTCACTAATAAAAGCAAGCAAGGAAGGAAGGAAGGAAGGAAGGAAGGAAGGAAGGAAGGAGGGGTTTTTATAAGGTTCTTCATATGTTAGACCATTTTGGCTTAGCAACTGAGAGCTTCTCTTGAACCATCAATGGCGGATATTAGAGAAGAAAATGGGAAACACCATAGACCCCATCCACACGCAAACAGCAACGTCTTGGCTTCTGGATGCAACCGAGGGATCAAGAGATGGGTTCCGGTAGCCGCCGTTCTTTTCTCCGTCATCCTCGTTGGTTACTCCAGGATTTGGACCAGCTTTGTAAGTTTCCTTGTTAACACACACAAAATGTGACTTACCTAGGGTTTTATTCACCATAATTAAGAGAAATAAAATTTTAATTTTACAGTCATTTAATTCGATTTTTTATTTTTTTTATTAATTATTTCCACCAAAATTTATTCTTTGCTTCACCCCATTAGCCTTACTCCTTCATTTTTCTTCATCCATTGAATATGAAACCAAAGGTGGAAGATTGAACAAGTTTTTGAAATTTTGGATGATTATCCTAACATTATATTTTGTTTAATTATTCTTAATTAAAAATTTAGATTTTAGATTAGTTTGAATTTAATTTATTGTCTTATTTTATATTTGAGCTTTTTATTATTCTTAAATACTCTCTTAAACTCAATTTAATTCTATTAATTTTTATACTTTTCTCACAAAAATTATATTAATAAATGGTCCAATCTTTCTTAAATAATATCCATGGATTAGACCAAAAAGGAAAATATACTAATGTTAAGCAAGATTTTAAGTTCTTGCCTTTAAACACAATTATAATCATAATATTGCATAAAGGATAATTTAAATCTCTAATATTAAGAATAATAACAATTTAATCTAACATGACATCCTTTCATTTTTGTTCTTCATAATATTGTGTTATTTGTTCGAATTTGTGCAATATTAGGCCAAATTTGAAGCATCTCAGACATTTCAGTCCGTCACAGCAAAATTACCATTCGGAGTGAAAGTTGACGGCAGCAGAAGCAATGTTGAGCCATATCAATTCACACTCAAGTGCCCTGAACAAAAAGCTACACCAAAATGCAGTACGAGTGCTGACTATCCTCTCGGTTACAATGCCAAAGAAACTTTATCAACCCAACAATGTCCTGAGTACTTCAGATGGATTCACCAGGACCTGGAGCCCTGGAAACAGGAGGGAATTTCCAGGTCCACCCTGGAAAGTGCTAAAAGTGTCGCACACTTCAGGCTCGTTATTGTAAATGGCAAGGCTTATGTGGAGAGATACGGGAAGGGTTTTCAGACAAGAGATTTGTTTACAATGTGGGGTTTTGTTCAGCTTCTCAGATCCTTCCCTGGAAAATTACCTGACCTGGAGCTGATGTTTCGTTGCGGAGATCAGCCTGTGATCGTGAGAAGTGCACATCAAGCAAGTAATGCCTCTGCCCCACCAGCTTTGTTTCAGTATAGTGGAAACAATGATTCCTTAGTCATCGTCTTCCCTGACTGGACTTTCTGGGGATGGTAAGTAAATATCGCCTTCACAACTCTATTCTTAACTTCACTCTTAATCAAAGTTCTAAATTCCAAATTATGTAGGATCAATTACGGATAATATAGTAATGATTTGATAATAGGGAGGGTCAAATTCGAATTTCTTAAAGTTTGAGTCTAAGTTCAGAAAAAAAAACTTAAATCTAACTTAATTTAGTCTGAATACTCAAACTTATATCTAGTTAAATATAATTTAATTCTTTAATTTTAAATCGTATCAATTTAATTGATCAAGAAAAAAATTATTAAGCATGAACTTAAGCCTTTAAACCCTACATTAAACTCATAACCTATCAAATATAATTTAGTCTATATTCAATTAACCTAATCCAATTTTTCATTATTGATCAAGCTTAAAAATAATTACCAACCCGAAGCCAAAACATCCATAGTACATAAAAATGAACTTGATGCAAATATAATGATAATTCACTTTGAGTCGAGCTTAGATTGACCGATCTTTTTTTAACAACATCTATTGAAAGTCCCGCTAAAATATGGGGTCTAGGAATTAATAGTACACAACCTTAATTCTACTAGTAGAGAAGTTGTTTCGATAGACCACTTGTAATACAAAATATAAATATAGAATATTGTAAATATTAACAAGAAAAGATACAATTAATAAATAAATACACAAACCAAATATAAAAGACAAATACAAGAATAAATTAAACCAACCATTACAAAAAAAAAGTAATTAGGATAAGTAAAAAACTGTTTAGACTAAATAATTAAGAGAGAATTACTACGTATTCAAGCTATTAAGCTTGTGGATTCCAATCTAGTGATTGTTATTTTGATATTTGTTTGGGTTTTTCAGGGCTGAGACCAATGTGAAGCCATGGACAACTACTTTAGAGCTCATATCAGAAGGCAACATCAGAACTAAATGGCAGGATAGGTCGCCCTATGCCTACTGGAAAGGAAATCCAGGAGTAGGTTTCTACAGAAATGACCTCATGACATGCAATGTCACAGACATCCATGACTGGAATGCTCGTCTCTACGTACAAGTACGTTTCTTTTCCCATGCTTTTGTCTTGTGAATTTCTCCAGAAACCTAGAGGTCGAGTACCAGCTATATGAGTTAGCTAGTGAATTTGGATGAAGAAGACAGACATGGACCTGTTATTGTATCCATTTTCAGGACTGGAAAAAAGAAAAAATACAAGGGTTTAAGCATTCAAAGCTAGAAGACCAATGCACCCACAGGTTTGTTCATTAAATTAGGGTTACTTCAGATTTCTGAAATTACATGTTGTGTTGTTTAATTTATTATCTGATCTTCTTAAAGATACAAAATTTATATCGAAGGATGGGCGTGGTCAGTGAGTGAAAAGTACATATTAGCATGTGATTCCATGACCCTCATCGTCAAACCATCGTTCCACGATTTCTTCAGCAGAAGCCTGGTGCCAATGAAGCACTATTGGCCTCTTAAGACTGAAAAGCTATGCAGAAGCATTGAGTTTGCTGTGGAATGGGGAAACACTCATCCTGATAAGGTACTTTCTGGCCAACACTCATCCTGATTCCATAACAATTTCAATTCGGACTTAATAGAATTGCATACTCGAAAGTAGTTAGTTACGAAGTTGATTAGTAGTTTTTTTTATAGGTTTATAAAGTCTTTTACCTCTTCCCTCCTTTTTGATATAGGATTATAAAGATGTTAGAGTTCAATAGGATTACAATGATATCAGGGTTCAATGACTTATTTTAGCATATGTGATTTGTCTTAAATCCGAATTACTGTTACTATTTAGTCAGTCTTACAACTAAAATCGTATTTATCACCTGATTTGACATGATTACAGGTTCAGGCCATTGGCAAGGCAGGAAGTGAGTTCATTAGAGAAAGTTTGAAAATGGAATACGTGTATGATTACATGTTTCATTCCTTAAACGAGTATGCAAAACTCTTGAAATTCAAACCAAGAATACCAGAAGGAGCAGTGGAGCTCTGTGCAGAGCCATTGGTGTGCCCTCAAACTGGTTTATGGAAAGAGTTCTTGTTAGATTCAATGGTGAAATCTCCAAGGGATACACCTCCATGTACTATGCCTCCTCCTTTCGATAACCCAACACTTCAGTCTCTCCAAGAGAGAAATGAGCATATCATAGAGCAAGTCGACTTGTGGAGGAGTAAAAGGTGGCAGTACAAAGACTAACCATTCAAGGAAAATGGGATTGAGTTGAGTTGCATCATAAGTAGGATCTTTGTAGGATTTATACCTTATCCTTTTTGCATGAATGTTCGTAATTACAGTCATAATATTACAGTTGCGATCGAAACCGAAAAAAGGTTACTAATCTTGGCAAGAAAAGCTTTCCAGAATATAGATTGAATGGAAGATGCACAAAAGTTATACAGATCCTAATTTCATTCTTGTCTTCTGGTACAATGAAGAAGAAATTTGATAATATAATGGACATGATTCGATTGTAACACTTACAGTCCCATTAGAAAATATAATTCACACTCAGATTGACCCAAGCCAGTTGAATGACACTCAGAAAAAAGAAAGGCCAAAACAATAATGTGTTTTTATGAATGATGATCTTTTGTTGATCGATTTAATTCACAAAGCTCTCCCTTTGACAATGTCCAAGCTCATCTCACTAGGATCAGTTGCTTGTAACTCAACTTGGATTCCTTCCAATTCCCTCTTGAATCTGTCCTTGGAGCTCGCATAAAGCATCTTACTCCTTACCCTTGAAGCGTCAGGTGACCTGAAAGTTAAAGTAGACAAGAGTATATATGTTTCTGTGGATATAGAAATAGTTCCAAGCAATATGGAATCCTTGATACAAAATAAAGATATGATTTTTAGATGCAAACATTGAATCTTTGATTGAATCATTAACTGGAAATTCGAGAGGGGACGAATTCGTAGATCATGATTGATAGTTAAATTGATATATTTTACAAAATCCTGAGACCCTGAATGTATGATTTTGAAAACACTCCGTTTAGAGAAGCATTGTGAAAAAAAAAAGATTTTAAATGCAAAGATTGAATCTTTGATTGAATCGTGATCTGGGAATTCATCAATTCAGCAACAGATGCTTGTAAATCCTGTCAACAAGCGGACTAGGGTTTGAAAGTAGGCTAAAAAATGCAGCTAACGAGACCTAAAAATGGCTGGAAAACCAAGGAAAATTAAACATGCTCACCAAGCAATGAAGAAGATCTTGCTTTTCTGGCAGTTCTCGTTCGTTGTAAAATCAAAATCAAACACAGCATAACGACACTCGTTGGGTGGAAGAGAGTTGGTGAAATCGTCGTATGTCTCATCGGGACTCCCAACTTTTTCTACTGTCACCTGTTGGATCTTCTCATCTATCTTGAACACAATGAACCGATGGTTCCTTTTTGCTTTTAGTTCTTGAAACTTGAGCTTGCACTGGTCATGCACCGCCATACCAGATGCCGAGTTTGCCTGCCACAACATACATACATACATACAAAACAAGAACTTCTGTTAATATTGAGCTTTCTCTAACATGATTGTGTTAAAAAATAATGAAGCCTTCCCGAAAAAGAATTGATTCAAAATACGTGATTACAAATAACCATAACGTACCATGTTTTCCTATGATGAAAGAACTTAATTTGGTAAGAAGAACAAAGAAAGAAAAAAAAAGAAAAAAAAATCTGAAACAAAGAGATGTAAATCTCTTTTGTTATTGCATTAATGGAAGAGTAAAAGAGAAGAAGGAGAGAGTTTTGTGGGTGAGAATTAAGGGTTGCTATTGGAAGGCCTTTAGCTACCTTAGGTTTAAAAACACTCTCCTTGTGTGTCTCTTCTCACAGTCCATTTTTAACCTAATTGGGAAATTTATTAGGGGCTTAATTTCAATTTAACATTTTAATCCCTTTTTCTTTTTTTTTTTGTTTTCCAAATTTAGAGTATCTTCATACTAAGTCTAACCCATATAGTTCGATAGTTTGTTGGATGTGATTTGACTTAAAGATAGAGATTATCCTTATTCAACTAAAAATGTTGAAGTTTAATTAAAAAATATATTATTATATAAAAATTAACTAGTTTATTCTAATTTAATAAAATCAGTTAGTTTATAAAAATTGATCGTTAATTAATAAACTGATCACTTTTTGATAATTAGGGTTATTAAGATAAACTAAACTGAAAAATCGACCGATTTAATATTTTTATAGTTAAACCGTCAGAACCAATTTATTTTTTTTAATTTATTGGTTTATGGTTAAAGTATGGACATATATGATATACCTAATTGAAATTCATATTTATTTATTTATTTAAAAAAAATAGACACATCTTGCCATCTACAACATAATAAGTCTCATCCTCTTTTTTTTTATTTTTAATTATCCATCTTCTTTGAAGGCATAATAGAGTTCAAAGTATCTAATTTTTTGAAATTATATTTTTAAGTTTTTAATTTAGCTACTAACATTTTAAAATATGTATAAATCAAGTTAATATGTTCACTAAATGTTACGTGGATGTTTATCTAT
>JANIMX020000294.1:57068-67671 GCA_024582655.2 Erythroxylum kunthianum | reverse complement strand
GTCTAATATTCTTGGTTTTTTTTTCGGTTTTTCTTTTGAGGAACTTATCTGGGTCGGTTCATGATTTAGGATTGAGGGGTGGAGGATTGAGATATAAAAAGGGAGGAATCTATAGTTTAATGTTCTTTCCAAATGCAAGAAAGAATATGGTTCTTGCAATTTGCTGGTCCTGAAAGTGGAAAAGATAAAGTGCAAAATCTTTTCTTTTTATATATATGATTTGTTTTTGAGGTTTTATTAATGGTGTCACTGTCACTCTAGTCATTAAGATCAGACCAGATCGGGGAATAGTTCAGTTGCTTAGTTGTTTGATTAAAATTCTGAACAACTTAAACGGTTCGAAGTTGGGTTTTCTAAGATGGGGAGTCAGTGTTCTAGGCTCAGTCCATGTTGCTCGGATTCTCAGTTCAAGACGGGGGTTCTTGAAGTGTCCAAGTTTGGTGCGTTCCAAGTGATTTATCCTTGAACAGAAAACTGTATTCTGACTTGGTTGGTCATGATTGATAGCTTCTTCTTTTTTTTGTTGTTGGTGTTTTTGTGACAGGGAATGACAAGAACAGTCAAGTGGATTCGTTGCCTGCATTTCGTGAGTTCACGTTCGAGCAACTCAAGAATGCAACCTCTGGTTTTGCGGTGGAGAACATTGTCTCTGAACATGGTGAGAAGGCTCCAAACATTGTTTACAAAGGGAAGTTGGAAAATCAGACCAGAATTGCTGTTAAGCGCTTCAATAGAATGGCTTGGCCTGATGCTAGGCAGTTCTTGGTAAGGGAACAAAAAAAAATTTCACCATGAATGTTACTCCTTCAGAAGAGAAGATGGAAAATTTGCAATGGTCAACTTGGAACTTGAGAGAATTTTTCTTTGGCAATGACAGGAAGAAGCAAAGTCTGTTGGTCAGCTCCGCCACCAGAGACTGGTAAATTTGCTCGGTTGTTGTTGCGAAGATGATGAGAGGCTGCTTGTGACTGAATATATGCCAAATGAAACACTTGCAAAGCACCTTTTCCACTGTAAGGCTTAATCCATAGAGCATAATTCACGATTTTATCTAAAGTTGAATCGCATCAGATTTCATATTTGAGCTCACAGACCTTCTATTCTCTGCTGAATCAGGGGAAACTCACCCAATGAAATGGGCTATGAGACTAAGGGTTGCTCTACATCTCGCTGAAGCTCTGGAGTATTGCACAAGTAAAGGGAGAGCATTATATCATGACCTTAATGCCTATAGAATTTTGTTTGACGAGGTAAAGGCTCTTTCTGTTCTTCATTTATCAATCAGTACACATTTTCCTTGTATTACATTTGCAGTCATCAGTCTTTTAAGTGTTACTGATTTTGCAGAATGGAAATCCAAGACTTTCAAGTCTAGGCCTGATGAAGAACAGTAGGGACGGGAAAAGCTATAGTACAAATCTTGCATTTACACCTCCTGAGTATTTGAGAACTGGTAGGTGAATCCTGCTAAGAAAAATATATGTTTTGTTGTCAAGTTCTTTGTGATATCTCGGATATTGATAGATATGAATTTCCAATAGTTCACCAAAAACCTGAACTAGTGTTGAACATCATATTCATTTTTACACCCTGATTGTGAGCTAATCTAAGACTCTGTTTCACACATTGTCTATTGTTATGTAGGGAGAATAACACCAGAAAGCGTAATATATAGCTTTGGCACACTATTGCTCGACCTTCTCAGTGGAAAGCATATTCCTCCCAGTCATGTAAGTTGGTATCACATTAGAAAGGAGTGTATAAATGGTTCTGCATCAGATGATTCTCCTATATGTTTTTGAGTTTAAAGCATTTCTTGAATAACCTTGTCCATGCAAATCTGATCGTGTGATACTGATGTTCAGGCCCTTGATTTGATAAGAGACAGAAATCTTCAAATGCTTACAGATTCTTGCTTGGAAGGACGGTTTTCTAATGATGATGGAACTGAGTTGGTGCGTTTGGCTTCTCGATGTTTGCAGTATGAGCTCCGAGAGCGACCAAGTTCAAAAGCGTTAGTCTCTGCTTTGACTCCTCTCCAGAAGGAAACCACGGTATGGATCAGTCAGTCATTGAGGTTCTGGGAATAGCATATATGAACCGTATCAATCCTTTCATGCCATTTGGTTTCTATCACTCAGGCACATGGCATTCAAGAAAATGGGCCCTTGTGGGTTTATAGCCTTTTCATGTTCATTGCAGGTTCCTTCACATATCTTGATGGGCATCCCACACAGTACATCATTTTCTCCTTTGTCCCCATTTGGTGAGGCTTGTTCAAGGAGAGACCTGACTGCAATACATGAGATCTTAGAGGAAATTGGATACAAAGACGATGAAGGCGTGACAAATGAGGTTATCTGTCGGCTTTAAACCAGTCACCTGAATTGAATAGAGTCGCTGCATATTTAGCCTTGTCCGATTATTACTTCTGCTGATGTTGATCTTCTGATCTTTGTTCTACATCTGTTAATTTCATCTGTTTGCAAAGTAAGCTCCTTCTAGTACTGAATTGTTTCTTTCCTCTCTTACATAACAGCTGTCGTTCCAAATGTGGACTGATGAAATGCAGGAAACACTGAACCTGAAGAAGAAGGGAGATTCCGCTTTCAAGCAGAAAGACTTCAAAGCTGCTATTGAGTGTTACAGTCAGGTATGGTATTAACAATTTACTGTTATAAACTCTCTGCTTGAAATGCTAACTTCCATATGCACAAACTCACTTGCTAATATAACTACAATCTTCACTGGCTAAGTTTTTTTATTCTTTCCATATGACTTTCAGTTCATCGACGTAGGAACAATGGTTTCACCTACTGTACATGCAAGGCGTAGTCTGTCCTATCTCATGAGTGACATGCCTCAGGAAGCTCTAAATGATGCTATGCAAGCCCAAGTCATTTCCCCTGTCTGGTATGTTGCATCCTATCTTCAATCAGTTGCACTTATTGCTCGTGGAATGGAGAATGAAGCACAGGCAGCACTCAAAGAAGGTACAAATCACGAGGCGCTGGCTGCTGCTCAGGCTGAGAAGGATGCAACATCTGAACCGAAGTAACAGAAATGGTAGATGTGCATTCTTTGAATTGATTTCACCCAATTTGCTTGTTCTGCTGCTTTATCCTGAGAAGGATGCAACATCTGAACAGAAGTAACAGGAATGGTAGATGTGCATTATTTGAATCTGTTTCACTCAACTTGCTTGTTCTGCTGCTTTATCTATTAATGCAACCAGCTCGCTCTGACCATCCTTTTTCTCTTCAGTCAAAGAAAATGAAAATTCTGTTCCATAAATCAGTCAGTATAATCCTGTTCTTTTCACTAATTCTCTGAATGGTTGGATTGTTTATGTATTATCAATTTCAGATTCATTCTATAAGTGATTGTAGACACATACATATTTCTTCCATTGGAGTGGCAACTTTTTCTTTTTGAGCAGTATCTAGTACCTAAAGGCAGAGGCAAACTTTAAGTTTCTATTATCTTGTGGTATTCTGAGGCGAATAGATAATGATGGTAACTCTGCTGTCCCAAAGTGTTATAAAAGAACAGTTAAGTGTTCTAAAACCTTACATATAACTACCAGTAAACAAAGAGTTATGGTCATTACCAGAGAAAACCACTGAAGCCTTCACTAAGCTAATACCCGAGGCTTCGATGTTGCGTTGCCTTACTCTCTGAATCCTTACATTCCAAGTCAAACCAAGCATTGTTTCAAATCAAACTAATATAAGCTTACAACAACAATCAGTCAATGGGAGCTTACAAATCATTGCAATAACTAATATCAAAGGCTTCAATGGTGCATTGTGCTACTCTATAGAATCCAAGGAAGAGAAAGGATACATTATTCAATCATATTAGTTGCCCGAAATGATTCTTTACTTCTTCCATAGTAGACTGGGCTATTTCCAGTAAAGGTAATGAAGTTCCAGCCAAAAGCTGATCCTCCAATAATATAGCTTTGATTCTGAACATTTTCAGCTTGCTGACTTTCAAAGACGAGATCAGACTGGAAATGCTTATTTTCAGATAGTTTATCGAAATCTTGGTTCGGATGAAGCATATCAGCTGAATTAACATCTTGTTGCTGATCTTCGGCCACTGCAGCATTTCCATTTTCACAAGGTAAAGGAAGGCCATCATGCGAATTTTTAGGCTTAGTTACACTGACAGTTTCTGCTGTCATCTCCTTGTAAAGTTCCATCAGCAGCTTCATCTCTGTGAAATGCACAAGCCAAAGCTTATTCTTACTAATCAACCAAAATTTCATCAAAACTTTGCATCTAAGATATGGATCCAATATTTCATCCATATCACACCTGCTCAAATTCATGTCAATGAACTTACTTTCTCGAATTTCATCCGCTCCCTTACAGCTCCGAAATTCTACAGTTCGTAGCGCCTTCAAGACAACAGAACAAATTCAACCAAAAAATCCTACATAACTAGAAAGTTACTGCACAAACAAAAACAACTAAGAATCAACAGGGTGTTTAATACACAGAAAATCTCTAAAATCAGTCATTCGCAGGCACATTCATAAGCTAATACTGTAAATAAGGGTTTTAACAGATCAGAAGATTCTTCTTTTTCTTTTCAATCGAAGATCTAATCATCACAATCCAGATATAATCCAAACTCCAAAAATCAGAACCAATGTATCAAAGATCGTTTCATTTTTTTTCCCAGAAAAGGACCATCTTTTTTACTTTACCAGACTCTAGCATAACTAAACTTTGACAGATCCAACACTGTACCTCAAATAGACATGGGCGAATATCTCTCAAAACAGCACGCATCTTGAAATAGCTGCAGTCTTCGATCCCTTCGAGTGGTCTTTTCCTCGTCGTCGGTGGAGGAGGTGTTACAATTGACGGCGGCGGAGGCGGAGGAGGAGGGACGGAAGGGGACACTTCCGGCGGAACCGGAGTAGGATCTACATTTTGAACTACTTGAGAATCTTCCATGGATTGGTAGCAGCCTCTGTCCGATTATGGAATCTGACAAGCGTTAGTGTCTCGTGAAATGTAAGTGAACAAGACAAAAAGGTGTGTTTGGCTACGAGGTTTACTCTATAATAAAAGACCGATACCATTAACTCATAAACCAAACAGCCCGTAACGTTTGCTTTTCTATATAAACTTCCTTGTTAATAATAAAACTCTCTCAATCATTCACTGGGGTTAGGGTTAGGGTTTGTGGGAGAAAGAAGATGACGGGGAAGGCAAAGCCGAAGAAGCACACGGCGAAGGAGGTCGCGGCAAAGGTAGACGCGGCGACGACAAACAGAGGAGGAGGGAAGGCCGGGCAGGCTGATCGGACCGGGCAGGAAAAGGGCGGGCACGCCAAGTTGGAGTGTCCCCACTGCAAAATTACGGTGCCGGATACCAAAACGATGCAGATCCACCACGAATCGAGACACCCGAAGATTCCGTTTGAAGAGGACAAGCTCGTGAATCTCCACGCCTCTTATGTCGGTGATTCCTCCAAGCCTCGTCCTGGTGTGAGGGGAAGCTTGAAGAAGTGAAACCCAATTTCGACAATCCCTCTACTGATACTGATTTTCCTTTTTAGATTAAAGTTATCAATGTACTATGGTTGGCAATGGCGTCAATGGAATGTATGGTACTATTAGCTTGTGATTATTATGATAATGAATTGAGCAATATCTGTTGTTTGCCCTCAAAGAGTTCATCTTTGGTCTAACCTTGAAGACAATTACACAGTGTAGCTGAGATTAGGCCATTAGGGATTGTAGACTGAGTCGACTCGGTCTAGATTAAATTTTAGGATAAAAGACTTATTTTTAAAGATTTTTTAATTTATAAGTCAATTAATTTAAATAAATAATATATTTTAATTAAAATATAATCAAAATTTAAATTACCTGAACATGTGTAAAATTCTCCTTCACAAACAACTGCTTTCAACGACCCAACTACCCCCATCTTCTTCTTCTTCTTCTTCTTCGGCTTACTGTCACTTAACTACTACTTCCACTCTCAGTCTCAAACAATACACCACCAACCATGTCCACTCCTCTTCTCTTCTCTTCCTCCTCTCTACATACAATACCTTGAACTCTCACACTCACCTCCCACCGCCGCCGCAAATGTCACACCCACTCAAGTCTCCGATCACCTCTTCCTCCTTCTCTTCCACTTTCACCCCCAAAACTCTCCTCGCCTTAAGAGTAACTAACTGTCCCTCCAAACCCCGCCAAACCACCCTTTGCTCTCACTCTCCGAACCAACCTCGACCCACTAAGGCCCTGACCCTGGTCTCACTTCTCCGAGCTATTCCAGACTGGTCCGACAGCGTGAAAGAGCATGGCATGCAAAAGAAACGGTCTCTGTACAACCACGAGAAATGGGTTGAACACAGAAGTTCTCTTCGACACGTTCGCCACCTGCTTTCGAGCCTGTCTTCTCGGGTGATATTGTCTTTGATACCACCTGTGATTGCTTTCACTTCGGTGGCCGTGGTTATTGCTAGCTATAATACGGCTGTGGAGTTGCATTTGCTGCCTGGGCTTTTCCCTATTTTGAGGGCTTCTTCTTTGCCTTACCAGTTAACAGCTCCTGCATTGGCTCTGTTGCTTGTGTTTCGTACAGAGGCGTCTTATTCGAGATTTGACGAGGGAAAGCAAGTTTGGACTAAGATCATTTCTGGATCTAATGATTTTGCCAGGCAGGTCATTGCTGGGGTTGATGGCTCTAGGGAAAATGCTGCCATTAGAGATGCGCTTTTGCAGTATATTGTGGCCTTCCCTATCGCACTCAAGGTCAGTTCTTTGAAGGGTATGGTGATTTGATATGATATGAAAGTAAAGGAAAAGCATACCTTGTACTTTCTCAAACTGTTTTGAAGAACTGGAGTTGCTGAACCGAGTTCATGATGTGAAATTTTCATTTGCAGTGTCATTTGATTTATGGGTCAGATGTACGTCAAGACCTACAAAATTTGCTTGATGTGGATGATCTAGCTGTTGTACTCCATTCTAGGCATCCACCTCGTTGCATTATTCAGTTTATATCTGAAAGCCTTCGGTTGCTCAATTTAGAGGAATCAAAGAGAACTGTGCTGGTATATCTATTTCAAAGTTCTCTTAATGATTAATCAATGGACTTTATATGTTTTGTTTTGATTCCTGTAAATTGATTCTACCTGTTCAATTGATGAGTTTGGATTTTTGGTGTTCTCAACAAGAATATGTTGATAGCTTCTTAAATTGTTAGGTCATTTGGTTTTCTTAAAGTCTATATATCTCATGCTATGAAGTTGCACAAAGAGTCATCAATCATATAGAACTATGGTCCATAATATGAAGAACATTGTTACGATGCAGGAATCGAAAATATCATGTTTTGATGAAGGATCAGTGTCTGCGAACAACTCATGGGTATTCCGATACCTCTTTCATACACTCGCTTGACATCAAGATTTCTGGTCCTCTGGCATCTCACTCTTCCTATTATACTTTGGGAGGATTGTCACTGGATTGTGGTCCCTGCTACTTTTATCAGTGCTGCTTCCTTATTTTGCATTGAAGAAGTATGCATCTCTATCTGTCTATAGCGCAAATTGCCTAATTTTGCAGTTCTATAAAACTAACGTACACTAATCCAATTCTATGCCCATATGAGTAAGTACTAGATTTTCCCTTTTCAATTCAAACAACTTAGCTTCGTAGGCTATATCGAAAACTGAACTTGTATTAGTTTGATTTTCAGCATAAGGATACACCATTGATCTTGCAATATGTTCTTTTCCCCGTTTTTCGTTAATGCCACCATTAGACGTAATTAGCACTGATAAACCAATCTGGGATGAAGTAGGAGGGAGAAATTATGAGCTCTTATTATGATCTTTAGCATTCTTTTCCCTGAAAATTTCAATGGACATGTCTAATGCTTCACCCTCTTTCTTCATTCCTATAACATTTGGATGAAACATGTAAAAGCTGATACTCAATTTGTATCCATAGGTTGGTGTTCTTATTGAGGAACCCTTCTCAATGTTAGCCCTTGACGAGCTTTGCAGTATGGTTAAGAGCAACATCCAGGAAGCAGTTCAAAGTGAGAAAGCCATTCAAGAACAGCTTATGATGAAAAGAAAGGATCATTCTTGTCACCATTCAAATGGTTGGCCCAATTCCTAAGCAGACATGATCCTTGCTTTGAATTATCTTCACAAACTTGAGTACAGAAAAAGAAACCTCTCAAATTCTGCAGAGCTTCCAGTCTCCCTTACCTTTGGAAGACACCAAAAAGGCTATTTAGATATCCTCCTTAGTATCACAAACATACACTAAAAAAATACCACCTAGCAGAGAAGTTGAGCTTTGGTTTGGTATTTGAATAGAAATACCCATGGGACTTTGTTTTCCCTTTTTGATGTCATATATATGGTTTATGATATCATGGATATATGTAGAGCTCTTGTAGTCTAAATAGAACTTCTTTGTATATATACTTTAAAAAATAATAGTACTTTTGTAATTAAAGGTCTCAAAAGATCATCAACATGATTATTAAGTGTTACATTGTTCCCTGCAATCTAATTCAGCATATTTCATTTCCATTTATTTCTTGTTTTCTCACTTCTAAATAATAATAAAATCTATTTTTAAAAACATACGAAAGAAATTTTCTCAAAATTTTATTAAATAAAAAGATAGGAATTTGATAAAATTACAAAGAGAGTATAGATCCAGATGGTGAACAAACAATTTTCCATCTTCTTTACTGGTCAAAATAGTATAAATAGTACCAAATAGTATCCCATGGAAACACTAATTTTATCTCCATCTCTAGATTGCTAACCAGAGCTTCAATAAGCTTCAGCAAGTAACATCACTAAAGATAACCCTCCAAAACAATGCTCTGATGTGAGGCCTTGGATTGGAGATTACTAACTTGTAGTCTCTTCCTAACACTGTTTAAAAGCTTGAGAGAATTGCCACCACCCTCACGGTCACCCCACAATGGCAACACTTCCACTGCAATCTTCTGCAGCATATTCTGCTCAATTCCCTCCTTCACAAGGTCTTCAAGCTCATCAAAATTTCCCCTTAAATCTAGCAAAACACTGCATAGGCCCTTGTGCTTACAGAATTCCAAAATCGCATCTATATTTATATGATCTAACACCACAGTTTCAATCCCTTTTTGAGCTGTTTCTTGTTCTACAGCTGTATCCTTGTCTGTGAACAATATCACTTTCGAAGCTACTTCGTTGGAAGGAATTGAAACTAAAACTGGAGGACAAGGATTTTTAGCTATTATGATCCTGATGGGCTGATTGGCACCAGGTTCTTGAGATGTAGGAAGTGCAAGGTTATCAGTTAATGAGGACGAAACTATAACTGCATCATATTCCTGTAACAATTGTGAGGAGTATCCACCATTCCCTGTGACACCTTCCCCGAGTTGATTCAATAACTGGACATTCATTGAAATGGAGTACCTGCAAATTAAAGACAGGCCAGAGTTAAAAATGGTCAACAAAACATAAGATCTTAAAGGAGTATATAAATCACATCTTTTTCGGTCTTCAAAATCTAGTCTAGGCTTCCACATTTGAAGAAAGAGTGGCTTACCTTGTATATGCCATGGGCCCTCGCGGATTAAAAGTTGTGCTTCCTGTTCAGTAGAGAATTTGAACAGAAAGATGTCGTCAGAGCTCACCATCGTCTCCGGCAGCCCATAAGTCCTCCAGTTCTGTGATGACCATCTCTGTATTATAGGGTAAGCTACCTTTCTTCCCAGAAAATAAAAACCCACCACAGTTGTTTTCCACCGGCTGATACCCACCCGCAATACCTCTATCGGAGGGTCAACAAACTTGGTGTCGGTGCTTGCACTTGTGGGGTTATAAACCAATTTTTTCTCCGGCTCGTTGTCGCCCACCACCTGAGTCCATGTTCCCCTTCGGGGTACGATTTCCTCAGAGGTTGCTCCAGTTTTGATTGAAGATTGTACGGGTGTAGATTTCGGTGGAGACAGGGTTGAAGAAGAAGGTGAAGGGGGAAACGCTTCATCCATCACCAAGTTTTTTTACATCTTCAATTTGAGTTCTTTTTTTTTTAATTTTGTAAAAAAATTTCTTTTCAATATATATTTGGGTTTAAACCTAAAATATGTATGTAAATATAAAATAAACACAAATTAAGCATTTAAATATTAAATTAGGTTTGAAATCATAATAAAAAATCACAAGAAAATATAAGATAATTTAATCGTATCAGGTTCAGTTCACATATAGGAAGGAAGAAACGCAGAAGGTGAAAGAGAAGCAAGAGCTGCAATAACACAAAAACTCACCAACTTCTCTCCAAATTTCTTTTAATTTAGTCTTCCTTTAATACTTTTGTCCTCTAGCTAATTAAAACCTCTTGCACATTTTGTCTCCAATTAAATTTTCCAGCCACTCTTTACTTTCCATGTAATATCGGTTTCATCTGTACTGTTCTTATAGTTAGCATTGAGGCTTATAATTGTACTATGATGTAATACTCCTTTTTTTTGAGTTCCAGACAGTAAATTGTACTTCTCTGGTTTTCTTATAAATGAGAAATTCTGGTTGTCTACCTAGTATA
>JANIMX020000294.1:37709-56901 GCA_024582655.2 Erythroxylum kunthianum | reverse complement strand
ATTGTCTGAGCCCGGGTTCGAACCGGGGACCTCTAGTGTGTGAGACTAGCGTGATAACCAACTACACCACCCAGACTAGTAATGGATTTGAAAGTTCTGGCCATAGGTTAAACTTTATAAAGTAATATTGAATTAAAATGGTATTACTGTTACTTGTCTGGCTTATGTTCTCGCAATAAAAATTTAAGTAGGGAAAGTCATGAATTTAGTAGGATTAGACTTGTACAAATTGACTTAGTTTATTTAATTTAATAGGTCATTTAAAAAAAATTAATTAATTAATAAATTGGATATGAATTTAAAAATTAAGAGTCAGAATATAAGTTTAAAAAGTAAAAAATTTCTCAGTATTTATAAATAATATATATTTAATTTAATTTATAATTGTCTTTTACTATTTTAAATGAACTAATATTAATATAATATTGTATTGTTAAAGCTTGTCAAATTTATAATTTTTATAATTATTTATCTAATTAATTTTGTTATAAATTATTGTTAATATTTTGCATATTTATAAAAAAAATTATTTCAAAACAGATTTAAGAAATTTATTTAATTTTAATAAATTATTTATATTTTTTATTATCATTAAAATTTGAACTTATAAGTTAGGCTTAAGTTTAAAATTTTATAATAAGTTAGATTTAGGTTTAAAAAATAAAATTCATTTTATAAATCAAATTGAATACAAATTTAAAAAATGAACTGAATTTTAATTAAATCGATCTAATTTAACCAAGCTCATGTACAATGCACATTCAAAACAAAGAAAGGAAAGAGTACAGGGTAAAAGGAGAAAAAGGTGAATGAAGCAGTAGATAGACTCAAGTGAAATAGGTTTCCAACATTACAGGAAGTGTATATATGCCTCGAATGTGGGAACTACATACATTATATGTGTACTTTGCAGTTTAGTTTAATTGGACTACAAATCATTACAAGATGAGACAGTGACAGCAGACAGCTAGAGTTTTACCCTGCAACAGATCTTCTTGAACAGTCTCTAAGTGTAATATTATCTCTTCAAAGGTAGGCCTGCAATCAGGATTCTTGTGCCAGCACTCTCTGAGAAGCCTAGGATTTAAGTGACCAAAACACAGTTATGAACTTATGATGACAAGCAGTTTAAGTAGTAACAAGTACAAGGCATAAAAAAACTCACGTCTTGACTGGTTCGGGGCATACTAGTGACGATAATGATGGTCGATAATCCTCATATGCCTGCTTGTCTGCAACTTTCTCTGGAAGTTCTCCCCTATATGATGGTCTACCTTGGAGCATCTGTAAGAAGGAACAAGTAAGCCAAACGAGAATCAGAATTCTTTAGTGCAAAGAATTGGGTTTCACAGAAATCCAATGTGAGTTTTGGCAACCTCATGTACTATAAGAGCAAAGGAGAAGACATCCACACTCTTCCCATACGATTCTCGACGGTAAACCTCAGGCGCCATGTATCTGTCTGGTAAATGTCATTACAGTAAGAGACGTTATCTTTTACTTTTGATAGGGGAGAAGGAGAAGATCTTTACATGAACCGGTTCCTCCAGTCATTTTGTAACCTTGGAGATCCTTTTCCTGAGCAATTTTGCTTAAGCCGAAGTCTGTGACCTTGAGGTGTCCTGACTCGTCTAGTAACACATTCCTGTGTAGATCAACAAATGAAGACTGGGATATACTATTTTTCAACTGCATTTTACCAAATTTCAGGGCATTAAAAGATGGTTGATACCTTGGTGTCAAGTCCCTATGTATAATGGCATGTGGTTTATGTTTGTGCAGATAGTTCATGCCTCTGCAAATTTCCAAGAGGTTTAACAATTGATAATAGTTGCTGGAAGTGGCAGTAATTTGATCCAAAACATAGCAAGAAAATGCAAGCACGTCAGATTTTGTCTAATGAGAGTCACCAAAGTCAACAAGCACTCCGCTTTAGTGGGTAAGATATGAAAAAGTTATCCATGTGATCAAACAATTTCAACTAAGAAAAGAGTCTTAGCTTCTATCAGGAAAAGAAAGAGGCAGGAAGTCCCGAGTATGTTTTAGAACATCTATTACTATGTGAAATTCTTTGGAACCACAAATCATGCTAATAAATTCTCCATTAGTAAAATGACGAGAATCATCTTTAGGACACTTACCTTGCAATATCTAAAGCATATGCAACTGCTGTTGGCGAATCAAGTCTTCCATTTCTTTTCAGTATGTCAAACAAACTTCCCTAGCACATCAATATTTGAGAAATGGTGAGCAAATGAACATTCTTAAACTCTTAAGTGATGACATAAATATAGTGAGACTCACATAGCGAAGATATTCGTTAAGAAAAATTAAGCGATCACAGGGCTTTAGAACTCCAAGGAACTGCACTATATTAGGATGTCGCAACTTTTCCCACAAGCCCAATTCCCTTATGAAGGAATCCCTTATGGTTGACATAACCAGGGCATAAGCACATAAAATTCAAAATTCCAAGTGTATTCTATCAGTTATCATATTAAAAGGGTGACAGATTATAAAAAGAATCACCTCACTGTTGGATTTGATGCAATAGAGGAACGGATTGTTTTTGCTGCTACTTCTGTACCACGCCATTTCACTAGGTAAATTTCACCATATGCCCCCTGAAATAGTTCATGTTTGGAGTATAGAATCATCAACACTAACAAGAGAAATGTAAGTACTAAAGTAAACTTCTAATATTCTAATTTCTATAGAAGAACTTGGTAGAAGCACAAATTACTTCTCCAATTAGAGTAGCATTATCCAGGTCTACTTCTGCAGAATCGATCTCGTAGCATGGATTCTGTGAGTCATGCCTCACCTGCTCCAACCAAATGATAACATAATTTACTGAACAGGAAAAAGGAACAAAATGGACTTGCAAAGTTTTCAATATCATTTCACCACCCAATCATATTTTCATATCTCCTCTATTTCCATAACTGGTGGAACTAAATAAGTTTGGGGTGGATGTACTTCCTGTTTGCTGTCAGTCTTTTTGAAGCCTGATCACTTATGGAAGTTCGAAAGAACGCATACCGGATCTATTCCACCATGGGATTCGAGAATCTTGCAGATCTCCTCATGACCACAGCTATAAGCATCTGATAGTGGCTGCACAATTTATAATTTCCAGTTAGGCATCCTAACAGCATTCCTATAGAACCTAAGAGTAGAAATGAATGAATAAACATCATTACCATCTTATGACAAAACAAATGAGAAGAGGGAATGCAAGACTCAAAGATTGTATATAACCAGTGGTACACTTCCACTCCTAGGATTTAAAGTTTTCAAGGTCTTGTTATCTCATTTATGCATGCAAGGATAGCATATGATGGCCAAAAACTACTCACCAATTCCCACTCAAGTCAAAGTACTTAGAAAAATGAATTTGTGGAACATAATCGCGTTTGTTCGAATTTACTATTCTTTTCTTATATGCTTGATCCATAAAACTTCTATATCAAACGATAATCAGATTTCTTCCATATGACACCTAGACATTGCAGTTGTACTTCCCATATAATTCAACCCCATTACATGACAACAGGAAGGTTATCGAACGAGAATGAAGAGAACTCACAGTGCGACCCCAACGATCTGCAGAATTAACATCAGCTCCTTTTTCAAGAAGTAGAACCACTACTTCAGTGCATCCCTCACAAGAAGCCAGATGTAGAGCCGTTCTCTTATCATAATCAGCCAGATTTGGTTCCACTCCTTTTTCCAACTCCTGCATTACCCCTGTTTTGTCACCTTTACTTGAACAATAAAGTAGCCTATATGGAACATTGGAGTTGATTCTTCGCGGTAGCAGCTGTTATCATGAAAAAAGAAAACCCCATCATCAAAACTTAACCAGTTAGAAACTAAAATTAACAACAAACTATTCCCTAAATTTAATTTCTCTCATTACTGATGATCAATCCATTTTGGTTGTTTACATGGAGATTCAAGTCAAGTTTCAATCTTTCTCGTTTCTTCTTTATTTAATCAAAGATGACAATATTTGGGAAAAACAAATTCAAGTACCTTAGAAGAAGACGAGGGTGGTGGGCTTTCGCAATCCTCCATGAACCAGAGCTAGAAAGAAAAATAAAAAATATACTAACAGAAGACACCGCAAAAGCACAATTGCACTCTATTTAATACATATATTTCAAGAACAAAATCACAGTACTGCGACAAGTAGATTCGGTGGCGGGTATGACGCTCTTATCACAATAATCTTTGCATAGACAGTCCAAATTTGTCATTTTCATTTCCGCTGAAAACGAGGGATGATCTTCTGTCGGCACTTTTCGTGCTTGAACTTAGGACTCTTCGTCTCCAGAGATTGGAGTAGGAAAGTTTCCTGCTTTTGCTTCGTTACTGAGAGTCCGAGAAAATCGGAGTTCATATAATTTTCTTCCCAACCAAACATCGCTTTTTCGCGGGCAATCGAACCGAGGCAGTCATGGTCTTACGACACCGTATTATGATCAGCACAAGAGTCTAACATCGTCGTTTAATACAAGGGAAAAAATAAGTACTAATTCAAAATTCAAAAACCCAAAATACCCTCCAAAAACTGAAAGCTGTCTCTCTCTCTCTCACACGCGCTCTTCTCTACAGATCCAAACATGGCGCTTAACAATCCACCCCCCAAAGTACTAGAATGCGATGTGATTGGTAGGAGCGCCGAAGTATCTGAAGCCAAAGAAGAGGAGGAGGAGGAGGAGGAGGAGGAGGATGATATAGAAGAGAAGGAGCTGGAGGATCTGGAATCAGAAGTGAAGCAGATGGCGAAGAAAATTCTGGAATACAGAGCTACGCTTCCGAGTCAGTTCAAGACCACTCTGGCTTCGCTTCTTTCTGCGCAAAGACCCGTTATTGGTTTGGACACCGAACCTGGACCGTCCGGCGCGTCTAACCCAGGTCCGACCTCTTTTTTAGGTTTTTTAGATGCATTTTGTTGGAAAGTGAAGTAATGTGATCTTGAGATATCTGGGTTCAAATTAAAAATTCAAACTTTGTGTAGTTTTGTTCACTAATTGCTTTGAAGAAAGAAATTCAATTTGATCGTAACGCCATAATAAGACATTTTGGATTCTAGTTATAGCTTGGATATAAAAAGGTTAGGACTTGTCGAGTGTTTGAATGAATTGCAAATCTCAGGTATCAGGAAGCTTGTTCGGGGGTATTTTGGATATGAATATGCTTTTCTTCTTTGGTTCTATAATTGGCTTCTAACGACTGCTTATACTTTGTGGTGTACTGTTGTTGCTAATGACAATGGTGATAAATGATTTATCAGATTGCATTGAATCTACAGGATGGAGAAATTTGTTCCTCTACTTTATCATGGTTTTAGTATAATAAGATAGTGAATGACATGCATGTCTTGTAGATAAATCTCGGGCTAATTTAGTTTTTTTGGTAGTGTTTAATGTAAAAAAAAAACACAACAAAACTAATTTTTTCACTTTGCAAGGTTAGGTGAGGGACATTAATTGTATGCAGCATTCACCTTGTATTTTTTTACAAAAAAAAAAAATTCCGTAACTCGAACCCGTGACCTTCCAGTGACAAAACGAGTAACTCGTGACCTTCCGTGACTCGCCCTCTTGTTTAATGTCCTTCATTACTAGATAAGAAAATGTTATTTTATAAAAATAATACTTATTATTATTTATAGTATTAATGGCTACCGATTTTCACTAACAAAGCTTCTTCCATATCTTACTTACTGCCTGAGAATTGGTGTTAAGTTGGTGTTGGACTAATATTTTGATCAAACCATTGACAATGTCTTGATTAAACAGGTTCTGAAGCCCGGGTTAAAACAAGTAAAGCAGCAGTTCTTTCAATAAACGACGAAACAACTCCTCAGAAAGCGCATCTGCTTAAAGAAAAAATCTCCAGTAATGTCTCTGCCATGCCTGTTCTTATCAGAAGAATGAAGGAATGTTTGTCTAGAATAGAGAACTTAGGGTCCTGTAATGGAACCATACATCCTGCTTTCAAAAGGAAAAGGAATAGCTAACTAGTGTTATTGATTGATATTAGTTTGAACAAGTTTTCTAAGAGTGATCCTATGGTTCATTGACTTCAAATTCTCTCACTCTAGTGATGGTTTAACCTTAAAATTAGGACAAAAAAATGAGGGATTTGGGATTTCTGTGTATTGTAAATTACTTGAAAGCATCAGTTTGATTTGTAATATAAATGCTGTTGTTGATAGTTTCTGGAGACCAGCACTATTCTGTTACTCAGATGCATTAGATTACTTCAATTTTTCTTGATATTTGAAATTATGTTATTTCGAATGATTAATGTGTTCATAACAGAAGATTTTCTGAATTAATTCAAGTACAAACATGGGTATTTTGTCATGAAACATTCCAGATTATTAGCTTGGTCATTGAAAGTCTGGAAGACCTAAGCCACTCAAACTCAACTTATAGAGAAATTCAGTAGCAGAATCATATCTCAACTGAGATAGTTATTGTTTATGTTTCCGTGAGCCGGATCGGTGAGGCAATCTGTAACTCCGAACGAATGTTGTTTTATCAGAAGCCCTGTCAAGAATCTGTGGGATGAAAATATTGTGATCTTGATTCTTCTACTCATAGCTTCGATGCAGGGGTTTGATTTTGGGTTGAAACCTTTCTCAGGAGACCCTCCTGTGTCAATGTTACAATATGCTGCACAACAAAATAGGAACAACTTAGTTCATCACACCCTCTCTATCTCTCCCTCTTTCTCTAGCAAAAAGTTGTGATACAGCTTGCTCCATGTAAAAGCAGCAGGAAATGGTGGAAAGAGCAAGGCAAGAACATGGATGAGAATACTTGCCTCTCCCTTTTGGTTGAACATATTGCCCGATACAAAGCCACGTGCATTGTGAGCAGCAGGAGACGTAATCTGTTAAGATGAGATGGAAATTGGTAACATTCTAACAACCAGATCAATGAAAAAACCCGATGTTCAACTCACCGAAAACAGTATCCAGTCATCAGCTCTAAAAGCACGGTGAAACCACATCCTGAGAGAAAATGAGCGTCAAGCATATGTTGAAAAGAAAGCCAAATAGAGATTGGAAACAGTTCTATGTGGGCTGTGTTTAGCATATATATATATCTTCAGCAGATTCCACTGCTCTTACCAGATGCAAGCAATGATATATACATAGTCTACTTACGAATGGTCTAGACTAACACAAGAAGCCTTCAAGCCCCTAGCACGGTGAGGATTCAAACTAACTTGAAGAAATAAGAGATCTGAAGCATATGCTGCAACACATCTGTAATAGAACAAATTCGTATGTGTTCAGGAAAGCATAACAGGCGATGTATCAATACGTTGCTTGTTGATCACAGCTGGTTTAAGAAAATTGTCAACTGGAGGAAAAATAATTCTTACAGATGATGGCAACCAGTATAGGCTATGCTTTTACAAGATTCATTTTAGCAAGGGCTCCTTACCTATGCAAAGCCTGGTCATCCGAAAGTTTTCCTTTTGCTCTAAACCAGTACCTCAAGCTGAAAGGCGATGAGGAAGAGAAATACAAATCTATCACAAGGATAGTAAAGAATAGCTACGCAGCAGAAAGAAGCACATGTAGTATCAAAAGCACAAGACTGCTAACAATGTAAACCAGTCCTACCTTGGAGGAGATTTTGTCTGATTTGTGTTTGTGTTGGGCTCACAGAATCTTATTTCTATGGGCCAAGGAACAAAATTCTTTGCAGCCACCTTGTTCCTGTACGTCCTGAAACAGCAAGTGGAACTTTCAACTCTTACTTGCCGAAACACGAATGCATATAGCAAATTAAATTACAAGATATATACATTCCATAGGGATCTAAGAAACTATTATACTCTAGGAGAAACAGCTTGTTCTTAAAGCCTACAAGACAAGAAACCTACTGTGCGCAGACTCAATTCACAATACAATCTTAGTATTAGGAGTGCCTTTGACGTTTGATTTAATTATCTAACATGTCTGCAGATGTGAACAAAAAGATCCATGGCAACTCCAAAAGAATGGACGCTGGCATATTGTGCCTGCCAGGTACTTGTCTTTACTGTGGCATGGTTCACTCGCTAAAAATTAATGAACCAAGGTAATGGAATAGAGAACAAGTTTTTGGAGAAAAAGAAGATGAACTAAAAGTCATCTATAGTAATGGGTTTGCAAGAAATTATACAGAATGCATTAAGAGGAAACCCAAAATTCAATTTATCATACCTTGGAAGACGAGGATCAGTTAGGCGTTTATCTCGTAATTCTTCCATTGAAAGAAGCTGCCATAGGTCATTGTTCAAACCCTTGCAGCAAGGAGCTAGAAATACAAAACAATAACTAATGGTGCATTCCACTTACCATCTTTGGTTCGGGCACCGATGGCATTGTCACTTCCTGGTGATCAAACCCATTCTCTTCTTTCTGTAAAACGACACCAATCATTACATGAATTCTTGGGTTATTAGAAGCAAGCTTCTACAGCTACCTCTTCAAAACACATTTGAAGAGTAAAGTTCCACTTGACTTGTGAAAACAATAACAAATACAGAAAATATGAGAAAGTTCTTTGAATAGAAAACCAATGACCTTTGGTTGATACTAGGATAACTATCACTCACGTCATAAACAAACTCAAAATCTCTCTATCCTGGAGTGAAGCACCTAATATAGGAGTTCAATGAAGTCACTGATTTCTCTACCCACTCAATACCATATCATACCAATGACAACAGTAAACTATTCTCATTCCTTCAGATTTCACTTGAGAACTGAGAACATCCAATACAGAATCTATATAAACTCCTTTTATACAAACTCCTAGACCCCACTTAAAAGCGGGATTTCTATTGGGTGTTGTTGTTGTTGTTGTTTTATACAAACTCATATTAGAGTTTTCTCACCATCACATCATTGATCAGTCTGATAGAGACCGGATAGGCTAAGTGCGTTGCTTTCTCGAATAAAATAATTAAATTAAATTATAGTAGAAATCAAACCTACATGCCTGAGAATGTTCAGAAAATCTCACGATGGACACAAATATTCAACTGCAGTACCTGAAATGAGGCAAACAATGTGAACACAATGTTTCCTTTTTGTATTGCCTCAACCCTTCGGGTAGCAAAGCTTTTTCCATCACGCACACGGTGAACATAGTATACAATAGGAACTGTCAAAATAGACATGCATACACTATGAGCAACATCTCCATTGCAACTCCACGAATTGAAAGATATGGTGGCCAAAGAAAAGGCTAGTGAAAAATAAGAAGCCAAGCAATAATATACTAAGAAATCAAAACTTTCTATGCTCTCAAGACCATGATAGAGGAGTTCTTTTTTTGAGCTACTTGTGAAATTCCTTGTCAGTATCTAACTGTGACAGTTTAAGGTTCGGTAGGACAACCTTTTTCAAGACAACTAGAGATAGCGTCGATTTCCTGACCAGAAAATGTTAATGAAATGCAATTACAGATTTTCACCATGATCAGGTTTACTAAGAATATACTTACTGTCATAATCCCCAACAAGAAGGAAATAGGCGTGCAAGCTATGTACGATTTTCAGGCAGTCAACAGTCTTTGATGCTGCAGCCAATGCCTGCAGAAAACAAGAAATGCCATGAGATACATGAAAAGGCCAAGTGATTCTTCTACACTTACCAATAATAATTCTGTCGCAAAAGATAAAATGAAAGAGCATTTAAAATGTTTAAAAGGAATTATGGTAAAAACTTCTTCAATACCTGAATATACTCACACATGCACCGGTAATAGAAAGTAAGCAACTCCTCTATGCATAGACAATCAGCCTTACTATGCCAATGACATGAAAGAAGTAATAGAAATGATCCAGAATTGAAGGAGGAAGAGATGGTGGCATACCTGCCCAACAAACTGTCCGCCAAAAACTTTTCCAAATTTTGGAGCATTAGGCAACGTGATACCCTGGAATATATTGACCTGCAAATCAAGCAAACAACACTTTAGCATAATCCACGTGTTTTAATACTTGAAACCCATAGATCAAGAAGTAGCTACCAAAGAAATGAGCAACACAGAAAACCACTAACATCACTTATCTTGGATGTGTCTTAGGGCACACCATCAAGAAACTAAATGTCAATGATGCCACGTATTCTAACAGTGGAAACCAGTACTTCCAGCTTACTAAAGTTTACACAGCTTCTCTACTAAAATGGTCAACCATCAAAGTTTTATGACTAAATAGCAACAATAACATAACGATATACATACTTCTAGTGGCTCCAGATGAAGTATACTCTCCACAAGAGAGCATGTGCCTGGTGTCTGATCTGCACTCCATATTGATTTTGGTTTAAGCAAAGTACAATGTTCATGAGGCAGCACTATGCAAGTCAGCTGTTTCACAACGCACAAAATTCAATAGCATAATTTCAGTTTTCATCCACCAGGTTTACTAAAATAGCACAACAAGAATACTATCGATGTCTTGCAACTACCTTAGTCAAAGCAATCACATTTGTCTGCTGAACGGATACAGATGTTCCTGCACAAGCAAGGACATTTACCCTTAGCAACAGATTAATTGATCTCATCATGGAACATAATCGTGAAAAAGAATCGTGACATAATGGCATATTCAACACCGACGCAAAGTACGGTGAAAAATGCATCACGTTACTATAAAAAATTTAAAAAAAAAACAATTATACCACATAAGATTAAGTCAAACGGGCACCTCACCATCCCCAAAGTAATCGTATCGTTTCAATTGAAACTCAGCTGGGGGGTCATCCTCCGCATGAACTGATCCAGAGACTTCAGCCTATGCGAATTACATCATGAAACACAAGTTCCAATTCAGAGAAGAAGACGAAAGATGGCAACAATGAAGAATCAAAATTTAAGGACGCCAAAGCAAACTGACCTCCCCTTCCCACACGAAATATATTCCTTCCCCAATTTCCCCTTCGCGAATCACATACTCTCCTTTCTCTACAACGTAACAAAATGACCAAAAAATGAGCGAATTAAACAATAATCACTACCTCTCATCTCAAAAGTAGACGAAGAATTCAAACATCACCATAGTGTTTAACAGTAACAAGTTGTGCAATTCTCTTTAGAGAAGAGCTGGGAAGCTTCTGTAACAAAGGAACGCAGCCCAAGAACTCGATCACTGCAAACACATGATCCAAATTCGCTTAGTAATCACCACAATATGGTTGCAAATTAGGGTTTACTGTCACTGAATTAGGGAGATTTACCTGATTCGGCATCCATACTGACGGGAAGAGAATTCAGGATATGTCAACGTGATGGAATATCCCGCTTAAACAACTGTGAAGATAGATCGGGTGATGCTCAGCAGCACGATACGATTTTACACATTGGGTTGCTAACCGTTGGATAAGAACTATGGATCCTTTTTTGACTTTTTTATGATTCTTGTTGACCCCAGTCGGACAACAATTAGGCCCACGGGGAAGCGCGAGGTCTCTACTTTATAGTCCCTATCGTATTATCGAGGTTTGTTATTATTTGGGGATAATTATTTCGATATTTTATAATATTTTAAGAATCAAATCTGAAGTTAAGGCCCTGTTTGTTTAATTCCTTGTTTGTTTGAGCTGATAGTTGATTGTGAAAAGTTATCTTTAATAACTTATTAAGGATAGTTGATAACTGATAGCTGTTAGTTGATTGTGAAAAGTTACCTTTAGTAACTTATTAAATCAGGAGCTGTTTGGGGCTTGAACAGCTATCAGGAACTGTTTGACGTACTTTACCAAACAGCTGGTAGTTGAATCAGGAGCTGTTTGGAACTATCAACTCCTCCCAAACGCTAAAACAAACAGACTCTAAATCAGGAGCTGTTTGAGACTTGAACAGCTATCAGGAACTATTTGATGTCCTTTACTAAAAAGCTGATAGTTGAATCAGAAACTGTTTGAGACTATCAGCTCCTCCCAAACACTAAAACAAACAGGCTCTAAATCAATAAATAAGGATCAACTAATATTAGATTCGTTATTAAATTTGGTAACCGCCTCGAAACTCAATTAACGAAGTTTTGAGTCAGACACGAACTTGAGTTCAACCTACAACCAACCGGCCCCTCTAATACAAAACAAAATCATTTTAGAAAATTTTCTCAAAGTCAACTAATACTACTGGACCTCCCCAGACCTTGTTTATCAGCAGATCTCAACTGGGTGTTATTATTATTGTTAATCGTCCAAAACAACATTGTAATTAAGAAACTTTCTCTAAATGACATCATTTTTTAGGTTCGAGCTCGAAAAGCTGACCGATTTGTTCGAGCTCGCAAAGCCGACCGGGTTAAGAGCCGAGCTCAAATTACACCCTTAATTTCAAGTCAGCTTGACCTAAGCCTGAGTAATTTGTCATGAGTTTTGGCATAAATAGTATCAAGCCTAAGCCTAATCAAAAGATCGAATACTCAAGCTTGAAACCAAGTCCGATCAAACCAAATTTAACCTATTGACACTGCTCAGAAATCCTTTGCATTTTATGATAAATCAGACTCAGGAATACACTTGAGTCATTTCAACTGTTCAAGGATTTCATCATAGCGGGTAGAAAATTACAGGATGATCTCTGAGATGAATATAAATCTTCTTAATAGATTTCAGGACTACACATCGAGAACTCAATGATGCAACTCCAACTAGCAAGATTGGATAAAAAGCAGAAACGAAATGAAAAATAACAACTCAAACATAATCTGATTTCAAATTTTGTTACAATCTTCCACAAAAACTCAAAATGAAGAGATCCATCCCCTGAAAACACCAATGTCCTATGAAATGAGATCATCTAGCAGTTTAACAAATGCTGCAAACTACCAAAATGGATGAAATCCAAGTACCACATTTACTGATGAATTAAGATAGTTCGACAAAATATGATAACCAACTGTAGCTTAACACACATAATAGAAATCAATAACTGAATGCAGCATTCAAATAGCTACTGTAAAGTAAGCACAAGTTTGACGTAGCACAGGTAAGAACTTCAGTGGACAATAGCAGAACAGAGAGAGAAGTCAAATTAAGTCCCTAAAACAGATTATTATGCTTCCATAACTAACAAATGCAAACGAATTCGCCAAAAGGCCAGTTCCAGATGAGAAGTACATATACAAAGTCGGTTACGGTTCGTTATTCAATTTCCTAAAAGCACACACGCAACAACTGAATACAGAAGAGTCGAGTTCAAATTCACCATACCATAGCAGAGAAGTTTTAACAAGTACAGAAAACCCTAATAATCACAGCAGATCTAACAATGCAAGCAAAAACATTATGAGAGACCGAAAGCTTCCAATTAGGGTTTCCGAGCCTTTGAAGCTGGGTCCACCGGACGATTGACTCTTTTAACGTATTAAAAGCAAGAATAATCAAACGAAAACGACGTCGTAATGGAGTCCGAGAGATTACGAGGCTGATTGGTTTAGCGTTTGGGAGTAACTGATAGCTCCAAACAGGTTTTGGTTTAACTAATAACTGTTTGGTAAAAAATTTGAATAGTTACTGATAGTTATTTAAGTCTCAAACAACTCCTGGTTCAAGTTTTTCACAATCAGCTATCAGTTATTAGTTCAATCAAACAGACTATTTGTAGAAGTTGACTCTTACTGGTAACCAAACATAAAATTTGTGTGACTTAACACCGATTGAAAGAGACAGAGTATTTTTATTCCTCCTTTAACCTAGTCACGAAAATTTTTGTGCCAATAACAAGAATTATATACGTCCATAAGATAAAAATATCCCCCACAATATTAGCTTTATCTTCTTCTTTTTTCAATAACTAATTTCATTAAATATTTAGGCAATATATTTTTTACCTTTTATTTATAGATTCAATTTAAAAAAAATACTAATATACATCATTCGTTTTAAAAGAATCAATTAATTACATATTTCCATTCATATTAGACTGCAAAGATATTTTAGTCATTCACACTATTGTTCTGTTCTATTTTGTCAATTATAACCAAATACTCGACTGTCTCTAATTTTTGTTTTGTTCTATCTATAATTATTTTGTTCTATCTCGTCTCTATATTTGAATCACGACAACCAAACGTAGAGTTAAAATTTAGAAATGAGTCACATGGCAATTTTTGTTCGGATGTAATTCAACTAATCAATGATTAAAAATGTAATTAGTTTGAGTCAACCGTTAAAATTATGAAATATCTAATTTTTCAATTAATTTGTTAAATTTTATAAATTAATAAATTCTTATAAACTAAAATAAATCAATTAATTTTATATAATAATTTTTCAATTAAATTTCAAATTCTTCAGTAAATAAAAATAATATCTTTTAATCATATTTTAAATTCTTATTTTTATAAAAAGTATAATACCTTTTAAAGTTTCTTATTTTATGAATTTAATTTCCTATTCTGATTTTTAAAGCATTCCAATTAATTGAGTCTCAGGTTGGATTTGACCAAGTAGCAATGGGTTGACTTTTATTAATTTGAACTTGATTTGTTAATCATGTCTTTCAAGTCATGATCTTTGGATTTTCTGATTCCCGGGTTTTCTTCAGTTTTAGATTCTAAGGTTTGTCTCTGGTTATCACTTAAAAGTTATGAACTTTTAGAGTCTCTCTTTTAAATATATGTTCAAAGATCATCAATAAGAGCCTTGAGCCTGTTAGATAAGCTTAAAGATTCCTGCTTTCACCAGAAAAAAAAATTGAGTTCCTGTGCTTCTTCTTTACTTGATGATGGAGAAAGATCAGATCAGGAGAATTCTGCGAGTAGACCGGCAAGAATCTCTTGCGAGAGATCAGACTGAGGATCTTGATGCAGCTTTTCAAAGGGCTATTGCTTTGGAGATTCCACAGAAGAAGGCGAGTCCTCTGCAAACTATAAGTGAGAAAATAGATTCTGATATGTTTACAACTATTGATCTAGTGAAATATGCAAATCCTGCAGTGGAGCAAAATTATACCTGATGCATACCGAAACCCAACTTGCTCGATCGGATGAAATAGCTTTCTTGGCCGACATTCAAATCTGTTCCTTCGGTTGAGCTGTGTGAACAAAACTTGTAAAAGTAATACTGGAGAAAAAAACAAAATTTTCTGCTCTCACTAATGGTTTCAAACATCGATATGGTACACAAATGAGCCTGTGCGAAGCTCGAATCTGGGAAACCTAACTGCATTCGTGTTTATAATTTCATCTACAAAGCTGTTACACTAAAATATCTCAACACAATTGCTTGAATTGCAAACAAAAGAAACCCAGCTCTCTCCGAAGGAAACAAACAGATATCTACACAGCGTTCCTGTTATTCTTTATACCTGAAGGTCAAGAAACTATTTTCCCTGCATAGGTAAATGCAGCTTGTGAATCCAAGCACCCAAAGAATGAAATAATATAGAAAAAATGATTACCATCATTCTCAGATTCTTCCCACAAACAGTTACATTGGAAATTTCACTGCAGAAGTTATAAATTGTAAAATCAGATGCAACCATTTACTAATCTTGATTTCCACTTTTGAAGATGAAGCTTATTCTTTGAATTATAACAAAAATGTAGCCCCGAGGAGAATCGTTTATGTGATCGTCACAGAACGCTCCAGGAAAGCAACCAAAAACCAAACAGAGTTCAATCAGAAGGCAGAAAGATCAGTTGATTATTTCTCTAGGTTAGTAGATGATCAAATAAAACATGCTGAACCTAGGTAGTGGGATAGATTTGTAACATTTGATGGAAATCCAGATATTTTTTAACACCAATTGCAGAGTGATCACTTTACCATGCATTCTCTTGACAAAGCGCTCGAATTCCATGAAGTTCCGTTTCTCCATCAGAAGTGGACTAAGCCTAAGATAGGTAAAAGACAGACAGTGCCTTCGAACTGGATCGTTTAAGGGCTTAGCCTTGTCCAGAATTTTATTATAAGTGACCTGATCATGGCAAGGAAGAGCATTTGCACTGGCAATTGGTAGGTCAGCATCCCATGCAGCATTCAGCACCTGAAAATATATAACAAAGATTAGTAAAAGAAGAATAACACTTCCCGAAAATAATATGTACAAAGCAAATTCAAACACTCCGAGAAGCAATCAAGCTTTCAGAAACATGGTTTGATTCCATAACAAGCCTGGACTTAATACTGTGACTATTCATTGGGATTCTCACTTGCCACGCTAACGCCTCTGGATCTGCTAGTGCTTTCGCTATCTCCTCTTGCTGCAAATGAGGACGAGAGAAATTTAAAACAGCTCCGTGCTTCTTTAGCATTCCTGCAATTGCAGCATAGCCATCACGATTGCTTGGATTATAGAAGCCAGTAGTTAGTTCAGCAGCATGACTAGCTGTCTTGTACCACCAGTGAACATCTGACAGCTGCTCAGCAATTAAAATGTGGCAAATAGACTGAATCAAGCTAAAAATAGATGTACAACTTTCAACATAAAATTTTTATGGATTTGTCTGAAATAATTTTCAAAGTTCATTAATCCTTGAAATGAAATTGCTTACAACTTCAAGGAGGTAAAAGAGGATCAAATCAAAGTCAGAGTTGGAAGTTTGACAGAAAGAAGAAAAAGGTCCTCATTACAATCTCCTCACTTTAGAGCCAATAAGCAGCAATAAAAAGAAACAATTTCTGGCAAGGCAACCTACCTTTGCAGCTATACAAGTGCCTTCAAAAGCCAACTTTGCCAAAGAAAGTACCCGATCACCGTGATCAATTAAAACCTGTGAGTACCAACTAAGGAAGAACCTGCCATAGTAGCCATCATAATCTCCTCCATCACAGAAGAAGCCAGTTTCATGTGGCTGAGAATTATAAGAACCAGCAGTATCTGGTCCTCTTGCCCAAAGGGGGTTACCTCTTGCTTCTGCTCTCTTCCTCAGGCCTTTTAGCATATACTGATCATAACACTGCAAGTGATAATTTTGAAGCAAACAGCAACTGATCAAGACAACTCAAGGAGATAAGAGAAGAATGAAAATTCAAGGACCACATTTAAGAAAGAGAAACAGAAGTGTGAAGCACAAAATGACCAACTTGCCCCTAATATCTATTACTGAAACAAATAGTTAAAATTTCAGATATAAAATGGATTGCACTTCACTAGTATGTAACACACTGCAAATACTGTGTCAATAACTTCCACATTCAAAATAAAAGATGTTGCAGCCAAAAAACATGAAAGGAAAGCTACCTGAAATTCACCAATGCCAGGATATCTCCAGCCATGCTTTACAGGATATGATGAATATCTGAGCTCCCCACATGGACCAAGCCCTATTTCAACTATGGAAATGGCACCATCCTCAAATAATTCACCAAACTCTACCCGAAAGTTTCTCATATAGTCAAAGTATACCTGCATTAGTTTTTTAAAAAGATAGAATATACAACCACCTTAGAACCCATCATCAGAGAAATTGCATATACGTAAAAGCAACAACATAAAAAATCAAAGCAGCCATGTAATACGGCACTCAAGAACATAGGTAATATCCAATTTAAGAATCCACTATATTCTTAGAAAGCCAGCTCTAACAAGGAAAAAAAATAAGAAAAAAGGAGCAGCTTCCTATATGAATGTTCAAGTAAATACGTTATTTATGTATAATTGCATAATCTTAAATTTCCAAGAAAATTAACAACTATTGATACTTCTTGATACGCCAAAATAAAATGCACAGCTGCAATATGTACGCAAATCACAAATCCTACTGGTGGATGCATGATGACTATAACTACCTCAAGAGCAGTTCGTCCTCTTAAGACTCGTTCTTTGTCAATTCCCCATGAGAGGCATTCAGGGTTATGTCTGCCCTCTCTATCAGTAAAATATATCGCTGCATTACTTCGACCTATTTCAGCAACCCAATGAGGCAGTGGAATGCATACATCATCGCCAACATTGCCTCCACATTCATGAAATGACATAACAACCTGAGACATTCACAATCAGCAATCAATTTCAAATGGAATATTTTAAAGCGTAAACCAAAAGCCTCTTGATTTTCGAGCTCTTGCTAGTTTCACCTCATGAGATACGAAACTCCTGCCGTGAGAATGCTTATTTTGGCAAATGAGAAACTCGAGACTTATGTAGCAAGCCAGGCAACCAAATTTTTAGGCACTTAACGCATGGATTCATATCCGCAGGTTCTAATAAGAGTCTCCCAAGGAATCACGGCAGAGAAAAGAATAAATACAGAAATCATGCCACTATGCATAGGAACAAATTCCAACTAAAACTCACCTGTAACTTTAGCTTAAGCTCGTGAACCATCTGAAAGAGCCTTTTGTAACCAACCCAGTTATACTCCTGTGATGCATGCTGCTCCACAATTCCCCACCAGCAGTCAACCGCAACACCATTGACTTTAGCAGACTTCAACACCCTTAGCTGCTTTAAGATGCCATCTGGGTCAATTAGCTCACATTTCGTATTGATGACCCCCAACTGCCAGGGCAAAATTCAACTTGATAAAAACTCTTGAAATTATTATAACACCTCAATTTGCTAGTATGGCTGGTAATGTAAATCATAAATACGTATCATTGTAAAGTTAATTAAGAAATGTTAATTTTTGGTAAAATAAAATGGATATATGAGTAGCACTTTCTGTCTTTACAAACAGATTCCCAGTTACAGAAAGATGTGGAGACAAAATCAGTCAAAGGAATTGTAACCAAAGTGATAAAACCTCACTCACTGGTAGCATGACATAAACTGGTACATAAGAGGTGCCAATAAAATCACGTTCTGGTATCTTCGGACTCATGCCAACAACCTACACAAAAGGTAGGAGAAAGATCAAACACCCCTGTCAGAAAACATTAAAAAAAAATTAGAAAAAGGTTGTTAAAATGTGAATAAGTTGCCAACCGCTTCTGGCTGGATCAAAGAAGTATCTTGTATGGCTTATTCACATCATACAACTAATTCAAGGCTAGCCTGGTATCTTGCTTACAATGCAGTAAAACTAGTGGGGCAAAGAACAACTAACAGCTTATTTTCCACTGATATAAATGCTATAAGTATTGAAATTTAGAAATGAGATTTACTATCAACATGACAGAACGTAAGAGAATATACAACAATAATTTAGTAAAAAATTTACTAATACACAGGGTCTAAAGAGGTACAATAATACGCAGTCTTCC
>JANIMX020000293.1:752279-762417 GCA_024582655.2 Erythroxylum kunthianum | reverse complement strand
TCGACTGATAATTGGGAATCATCGTTATCGCGTTAACTCATAACTCGATTAACCTGATTTAAATTATACGATAACAGATGTTTTTATGTTGTAAATTCTATTTTAGTTTTTTGTTTGTAATTCCTGTTTGTATTAAACAAAAAGAAAATATATTTAATTTTAATGTGAAATTATGAATAGTTGTATTTTATTATTGATAATAATTAAAATTTAAGATAAAGTAATTATTTTATTTTATTTTAATCTTTTATAAGATATTTATTAATAAAAATTAGTAAGAAATATGGTATATTGTATTAAAACAAATACTTTAATAAGTAAAATTTCATTCATAAATTAATATATATATTTAATTATTTGAAATTTATGTATTTTAATATATTTTAAATTTAAAGTATATATATTAAATAAATATTAAATTTAAGAATATTTTTTCAAAAATAAAATTTAAGATAAATTAAATCATAATTCTTATTATCAATTTAATTGATGGTGAATCAAAGGAAAAAAAATATAAACAAAAAATTTGTTTTTGTAAGTTATGAAAATTAGAAAATAAATAAAATAAATAATTTTTTTTGTCAAATTTAAAAGTAAAAAGTAAAAATAATGTGGAAACAAGTAAATCTTAGATAAATTATTATATATGTAAAATAATTTATAAATTATATATTCTAAATAAATTATGTGATGAGTTTAACAAATCAAAATTACGTGATAAGTTCAAATTAATTTCTATCTTTTTTTTTGTTGAGGAAAAGCTATCTTCATTAATGAGATAACATTACACCAAAAATTCAATACAAAATTAAGAACTTCTTGCAAATAACTAGGACTAACATGTAAATATGAGGTTTTAGCTATAGCATGAGCCAACTCATTTACTTGTCTCCTAACAAAATAAGCATATAGATCTTGTATTTCATGACCAACCAACCGATACATATGTATAATACATCCAAATTATGAGAAGTCATGAGCATCACTATTGAAGCCCGTAACAATTTGAAGAACATCATTATCCTAGACTCATATTCTATCTACAATGTACTAAGGCTGAGACAATTAGGGCGTGTTCACTTATAAAAAATCAAGATTATTTTTAAGAAATTTTTTATAACAAAAATAAAAAATAAAAAATTGTGTTCATATTTTATTGTTTTAAAAAATTTAAGTGAAAATTGTTTTTCTTAATTTTCAAATTCTAAAAGAAATTTATAAAATAAATCTTGATTGTTTTATGTTTTTATTTTTTAAAAACAATAAATGAACACGTTTATTTATGAATACGTTTTAAAAAAATAATAAATGAATATATTTTTTAGTTTTTAAAAATAAAAAATAATTTTTTCATAATAACAAATAAACATTTTTTTAAAATTTTATATGAAAATAAATTATTTTTATTTTCAATAAAAATTAAAAGATAGAAACAGAAAATAGTTTTTTGTAAGTAAACATGTGATTAAAATTTCTACCAACAATTTTAAAGCTGGACTAAATCGGTTAGTTAACCAGAATAAATATGAATTAACTTAAGTTTCAGTTCGATTTGTTTTATAAACTTTATGAGAAAAAATCGATCGATTAAGAAGAAAATTGGCCAATTTTTTTAAAGAAATCGGGGTTATGAAGTAACAAACTTTGAGAATCTGTCAGCTCATTTGAGTACGTGGGGATATTTCCTTGTCCTTGTCACTCTATTTTTGACACATGTTAACCTATCACTGATGCAAATTGAAATCTTAATATAAAAGTTGAGATTTTAACAGGTATATTTAAGAAATTTTTAAAAATTTCGGTGAAAATTTTTTCTTTTCAATTCTATCACACAATCTAATTAATAAAATAAAATTTAAAATTTATACTTTAATTAAACTTTTGTTTTAAATTATTATTGTTAAAAAATGAATTACTATTTTTATCCTTAAAAATACTAAATTTCTTTAATCTCACTAATAAATTATATTTGTCAAAATTTAGATTATCTCTTTATACTTTAATTTAAAATTTTATTTTTATCATGAATTTGTTTAATAAATTAAATTATCTATATATTTAAGAAATAATATTTAAACTTTAAAGAAGCATGAGGACATTAAAAAAGATGTTAGAATAAAGTTAGAGTTATTTCTATTGACTTTCTTTAAATATACTTCAACTTTTACGAGTATTTAAATAAATGATAACAAAAGATGGCAAACCTTAGAGCAACTGATAAGGTTATTTATTTGTAACTAGAAGATTACAGGTTTAAATCACGGAAATAACATTTTTATAAAAAATACAAGAGAAAGGTTGCGTACAATTGATGTCCCTCACCAACTATCGCAAAATGAAAAAACTGAGTTTGTTGTGGTTGTGATTGGTAAATAAATGATAACAAAGAAATACATTTTTATTTTAAATTTTATATTAGATTAATCTTAGTTTAAATTATTAGATTTATTCTTAAGTTATTATATATTAATAGCCATTATTAATGTTTTTTATTACAATAATTTTTTTTTTATTTTTACTTATTCTTATAATTTTTATTTCTGACTTATTATATACCAATTTTATATCGGTTTAATACCGATTAAACCTTTAAATTTTATTTTTTTTGACCGGTTTAATTTTCGGTCCGATTTTTAAAACATCAATTCCTACCACCAATTTGTCCGCCGTAAGAGGCTTCTTGTGATCAATTGCTTTTTAAGCTAATGACAATGACACACTAAAGCTTGCGAGTTTTTATGAAATATAACGTGTAAAGCCTTACCAGTGCAACTTATCTGACCTGGGGGAGTTTAAGAAAGTAGGTGGGCTGATTTTCTCCAAAATATTGGAATTTCGGCTCTTCCAACTCTCCAAACTCCAACCAGTCTGTTCAAGCATCCGATGCTCTGCTCTATCCTTGGATTGCTCAATGTCCCGAAAGGGAATCCTAACCATTTCAATCCCAAATAAAGAAAATGAAAACTTATGAGTTGGGTACACCCAGAAAAGCAACAAAAGATTATGAAGACAAACTTTCTTCAATACGGAGATAAATGATTCCCTATCAGGCCTAAGAGTCATACAACAAATAACGCCCTTAAGGTATACTTGGGAATAAGTAGATTGCTGGTGAACTGGATTATATGCAAATCTAACTTATTTCAATTTTTATATAAACTATATAAGAACTTTTTATTAGTATCAAAATTAGATTGAAAAAGTAAAATGAATGTAAATTCATACATTCAAGTTTAATAAACGAGAATTCATAAAATAATTCAAATAACTTTGCAGCCTGATGATAATTAATTTACTTATCAAGTAACTTTGCGTTATTTATAAGTGATTTAAGTATGATGAAAGATGATTCCCAAAATAACTCAAATGACTTATATTAGTTTTAAGTTGAAATATGATGCTTTTAATTATATGTAAGTTTACTTAAATTTGATTTAATTTCTCCTCCAACCTTCTTAGAATTCTTCAATTACATATCATGGCCAATCATCCTCTTCAAAAATTGAGGTAAACTGAGGTCCTTCTCAACTTATGACCTCATAGGTTGAAAGCTCTTAGGAAAAGTAATATTAACAATTTTAACAATCTCTGAGATAAAAATAAAAGTAATCTTGAAAGAGATGCTTTGTCCTCAAAAGAAACGAAGAAACATGCAAGACCAACGGCTAGCATAGTGCTTTAAGATATGCTTTCTTGTGATATCAATATCATTGAAAAATGAGTGACAGAAATCGTTAAATAATAAAAAAAAATCCTCATGCGTCGATTCCCTATTAGAGGACAAGATAGAACTCGAATTTAAGAGATAAAGAAAGGGTATTTCTTGATCTCTCTTCCCATCATACCCATTTAGAGACTAAGAATCGTAAAGCACGTTGATTACCTTATCCTTAAGAGTACATACCTCATCTTGTATCAAGACTTTTCGATGATGTTGCCTTTACAGTGGGAAAGGCGTGTCAAATAATTGCCGTATCAGCAACCTACTGCGTAGAGGGCCCAAAATCGCCTTCAATTATTTTCTTTGCTTTAGTTTTAGATGATAATGATGATTTACGCAAGAAAAGTACACATTAAGTTGGAGTTTGGCAGCACCTGTTGTCTTCATTTCCAGGTGATCCAGAACAGGACCAAGGAAAATGATGTCAAAGCCTTTGCACCTATTGTCGATATTGCTCCACTAACAGAATAAACGTTCCTGATTCAAGGCCATAAAAGATCTGAAGAGGCATAATGAAAGCAATAGCATAATATAAAAAATTGAAGGTCTCTGTTTGCTCTATCTGTTCTGTCTTTCTAAGGCCAAAGTGAAATTCTGTTTCCTAATTGGAATATACATGCCATTTCATTATAAAAAGTAAAAACGCTCATGATTGAAGTTGGATTATCTCCATTCACTAAAAAATGAATAGTAATCAGCATGTTAGTACCAAGTGCCATTCCTAGAAATGAAGCAGCAGCCATGGTGGACAGATGCTATGAGTTCTTCTAAAAGACTAAAACGTGATGAAAAAGTGGGGAAAGAGGACGGAGTCTTTGCACTTTGCAGACTTAACAAGCTCAAGTTCATGGGCTTGGGATAACTGACATGGAATGCCCTAGTTAACGAATTTTATGTTGGGTTATTGTTATAGGGCTTTTAGTCAAAGACTTCCCGAAGCTACGCATCTCTGGGATGCGGATCCATCTGCAAAAGAAACAAAAGTACACAAATTAATCTGAGAGCACCATTAACTTACAAAATCAACTTAATGCATGACAATAGAAGAACAACGTAGACAGATGCCAACATGTGCTCGCAAAGTTCTCATCTGCTGCTCTTTTTCATAAGATTGGGTGTTCGAGTTTCATTGGACACGAATTCAAATTTAATTAATTATAAAAAAAATTAGATTAACTAGAGTTAAAATTAAATATGTTTATCTAAATTCAAGTTTAGATATTCAAATCTATCTAATTTATCCCAATTTTTTAATTCTCGAACTTAGGTCGTACGTGTTTGATGCCATCCCTATCCTGTTGAACACTTGAATACTATGGAATATCCTAGACCATAAAACTGTCAAGATGAAGCAGTACATAATGAAGAACATAAGGACGCAAAAGCATGCCTTCAATTAATTATTATAGGATCAAAGATTTTTCTCTTTCTCCTCCTTGCTTTTCTCAATATTCACTCTGTCTCTTCCTTTGCTTCTTCAATCATATACCTGTCCATGCCTAAACCCAAAGAACCACGCATTCTTGCTCAGTGTTAGTAAACGAGATAACGGCACGCACTGGTTTGGATGTCTGACAAGTCCAGAAAGTAATTTCATGACTACCTGTTTCCTTCTCATCAATCAAAAAGGAAAAACCTTCATCTATATCCTCATCTGATTCAACGGTGACTTTAAATTGCCTTTCCTGCATATTCTGATATCTCAATTAGGGCGTTAGAAAAGCTGTGAAAAGGTCAAATTAATGAGCAATAGCTTCTTAAAAGTACCCAAAGGGCTGAGCAACAAAGAGAAAAGACATAATGCACAGACATGCAGGAATAGACGGACGTGCAAGAACTACCTGTTTGACTAAAGGAACTTTTTTGGGCTTTTGGTTCGAGTCCAGTGCTTTTTGGATGGATGTAGCTTGTTTCCCCTTGACAGATTTCCAACTTCCCATTTCTACCTTCGGAATCAAATTTTCTCGCCCATTGATTAGCGTGGGGTAGGCTAGACTGAAATCAAGAGAAATAGTTAACACTTAATATTTGCGATATTTTTCTGGAAAAAGAACTATATCTGACTGAAGTAAAAGATATTAAGGCACTTCGCACGCAGTTAAAGTAAATATGATTTTGATTATAAAAATCGGGAGGATACTGAATGCATATTTCGAAAATCATTATTTACCTTTTTAAAGATTATTTAATTACGTTATTCTTTTATCATATTAATAATAAGATATTTAATACAATAAAATATAATAAAAGAAGTTGTATAATAATGAAAGAAAATTGAATGAATTAAGTAATAGTTTTTAAAATATGAAATTTGAAACCAAAAAAAAAATTCAAATCACAAAAAGTCTAATTCATTTAACTATAACATTAACCGTAGAAGCAACAAAATCTACCAAGCAAGCTATATTGACACAGTTCAAATGTGTTCCAGATCTATTTCAAAATCAATTATTGGAGTTAAGATTATTAAAGCGTATATGCGATGGTAAAATTCCCCTATCTGCGATTTCCCATATGTAATCATAAGCAGTAAGATATCTAATCAAGGGTTAATAGAGTGGATGGGGAAATTTTTATCTTACTTCTTATTGCGTTCTTTCTTCACGTGTTGTATGGCATGACATCCAGCAACCTGCAAAACCATGTGCCAAGGAGCGTTAAATATTATCACAGGTGACTATGTCCGGACTCCAGAGTAAGTTGTCGGAGATACTACTATTTGTCCTTAAAATAGTAAATTACCTTTGGGGAAAGCATAATGATGGATGGACTCTTTTGAGCAGTAGTCTTCAGATTACAAGCCATTGCCTACGTATCATAGAATCAAGAATAATTTTAAGAAACTCACCAGTATTGCACAATAAGCCAAAACTTTCTTAATTGGATTGAATCAAATCATAGGGGAAGAACTAGAAAAATAATTTGTTTCAGTAGTTTACCACATAAGATCATTTGTACCTGCATTTCTTTGCTGAAAGTCATTTGGAGCCCATTCTGTAAATCTCGATGACAAGCTTCCATTTGCTTTGGCAAGGCAGAAAGCATAAAGGAAATCTGCTCTAGCTTATCACGGTATAGATCTCTGGTCAGTTTTTCAGATGTAAATTTCAAACTCTCGTCAAGGCTATTCTTCATTTCTTCTTGTCCCTTTTTCTGATGTACAATACCTCAGTCATTTTAATTTCAAATTCACTTCCATTTGACAGCTTAGCAAGCGAATCTTCAATAAAATAAGGAAAATTATTTCATCTTTTTAAGAATTTATCAAAAATATCATAGTATAATTTGCAAAAAGTATATATTTATATATCCCAAAACAATATTATTAATAATATAATTTAACAATATTCAAATCAATTTCACCACCATGTTCAAAATATTTTTTAAAGCCTATTATAATATTTGTCGACATTTACATTTCTTTTTATTTTTATGATTTTACAAAATTATAAAGAAACGGTTTGATTTTTTTTTTAATTTTCAATGAAGGTGCACTGGAATATTATTAATACTTGAAATTTTTAAGTTGAAATTCTAAATATATATTTTTTAAATCGTAGGTTAATACAATTATATTTTGTTACTAATTAAGATATAAAGATCTCGTATCTAGTGTTATAAAATAAAAATTAATATTCTAATTACAATTCAGGATATTCCGATATAATTTAGCCAAAGAATAAAGACCATGATAAAATGTTTTTACCATTTGCTGCACTGAACTGTCAATGGCGAACAACTTTTGCCGCATTCCTTCCACTAAAAGTGAATTCAGGAGAAACAGTAAGCAAAACTATGTTGCACTTCTTCTGATAACAAAAGCAAAATGATGATTTTGTTTTAAATTTCAACCTAAGTCCCATAGTTATAACTCAAGTTCTTCTATCATGATGGCGCTGGAAATATAATCTGAAAGAGCCTTAATCAATTATATGTTCCATTCACCATCCAGTTTCTGGGAAACTTTTATTTCTTCAGAAATAGCCACAGTATGATCATTTCTATTATTCTAGGACCAGTATGTACTAAGAACTTAGATCACTAACCCTCCATTGATACTTCTTTCGTTCCTTTGTTCGCCTGCATGACATCACTCTGAACAGAATCCAAGATCATTCCAAGTTTGTTCAATGAAGTTTCCATGATTCCGATTCGGCGCTCAAGTTCTTCATTAATCTGGCCTGTTGAGATATATATATATAGAAAAGTTAAATATGCCATCAAAAATTTTCTACAAGAAAGAAGTTAATGTGCAGGCTTTGTGAACAGTTAATATTTTCTTCAATATGATATAACTTAACTTACTTCTGACCAAAATAAGAACTCACATTTGTAATCTTGAAATGAGGCAGGATTCCATTTACGAATAACATTGGTGGAAGATCTTGATATAGGCATTTGACTTTCTTCCCGTGAGTAGATAATCGGAGGCAAGCAGGATGGCTTCTTCGCAGAGTTCTCACGGTCCTGAGAACCAAATCTCTGGGCAAATGGTTGAACAAAACAATGTATAAGAAAAAAGAAATTAAAACAATATTAAAATTCACATAAAGATAGACTACGTTAACGCCATAACACATCAAGACCTAATTGAATCAAATCAATATGCTCGCTGAGATTCGTCCTGATACAGTTTTTAAACTCTGTCAATGATCTTAAACGCATACGATTTCCAAGACTCTCGTAAACATTTACAAAATTCCAATCAGTTTCCTCTTCCCTCCTTAGTAAACACAAACATTAAACACCAAGAGTAACTGACAAGATCTAACCTGATCATTTAGACCTTCGTCAAGAGAAGTCTGGGATAGCTGAGATAACATGCCATGCTGGGAAGAAATCCCCTGTGAAAATGATTGCTGCGAATGTTGCGAACGAGGTTGTGATGGTTGTGGTCCCGTTGTTGTAGCACTCAATCTCCTTCATATCACCGAAAAATCATGCAACATTAATAAAAATTAGAAGAAGATTTTCCAATTAACGAGGAGGCGCCTTAACTCATATTATCAGCGTGTTATGGAAAGACCTAAGGCAAGTTTGATTACGAGCAAAGTAAAAATGACTAATAGAACAATTCAAAATCATTGTGAAACCTAACGATGTTGATGAAGAAAAAAATACAGAAAACACATCACAAAAATCGAAGTCTCGCGAATTGAAAATCCTTTCACCGAAAATAAATTCAGTAAGTAATAGTACAAGTTCGAAATAAATGTCAGTATCCGAATATCGCGGCAGTTAATCAGCCCTTAATGAGAAATCAGAAAGCAGTTTTCCTTTGTTTGGTTCCGAGAAAATGTGGACTAAAATTCAAAATAAATGTATGCGCGACTGTATTTGTTTCAGTATGTCAAATACGGGATGTTGAGAACGAGAAAAACAAAATGACGGTATCAGCCATCAAGCTGGATCGAGCAATCGAGCGGGAATCATGAGATTGTCCATTTTTTCTTTAGATTTCCTGAACTTTCCCGGAAAACAAAGAGAATCACGTCTGTTACGAAAAGCGAACCTTGACTGAGGAGGAAAGACGGAGATAGTACTGAGATCGCAGGCTCTGTTTGCCTTAAATTTCATCTTCTGCGTGCCGGTCCTAGTGAGATATCATACGCAGAGGAAACTAACCCTAATACGCGTTTGATTCAAAGCCCTACGCTGTTTGGGAGGAGAATGAGTTTTGAATTGAAGAGAAGCTAAGGTTGCCAACGATTTGAATCATCGTTTGAAATGAAGAGGGAATCGCTATTTATATAATGGGATTGACGGGAAAGTGGATGGCAAATTCGCAATTTTATGTCTATTTTGGGCCCTAAATTGGGTTGTGTTAGGCCCAAGTTTCAGGTTCATATTTTTAGGGGTTTTGTTACACTACATTTGATTGTCGTGATTTATATACATAAACATAACAGAACAGAACAATTGGAGACAAAACATAACAAAAATTAGAGACAGTAGAGTGTTTGGTTGCAGTAGACAAAACAGGTAAACTGTATATGTCTCGAGGACAGAAATGTGTTTGGTTGCAATTAACAAAACAGGGAAAACTTTGTGAATGACTAAAATACCCTTACAGTGTAATATGATTAAAAATATATAATTAATTTATTATTTTAAAATGAATGTTGTGTATTATTTTATAATTAAATCTATAAATAAGGAGTAAAAAAATGTATTGCCTAAATATTTAATGAAATTAGTTATTGAAAAAAAATTCCAACAAGTTATAAATAAAATGAGTAACATACATATTTTATATAATCAAATTAGTATATTTTTATTATTTGTATTAGTTTTTTTAATTACTATGAAATCAAATAAGGGATCTAAATATTTAATGAATGAGATTTTGAATAAAAAAAACCTACAAGTTAAAAGTTATAAACACATTCTATCATTCTTTAAAATGTCGAAGTATTT
>JANIMX020000293.1:615997-632593 GCA_024582655.2 Erythroxylum kunthianum | reverse complement strand
AGCTGGTTATCGGTGCAGCGGCAGACAAGCGCTACTCGAGGTGTAATTCCTAAAGAAATTTAGAAAAAAATGAATTGTTACCTCCATTTTCATTTCTTTGTGGGATCATTTACGAGATTGCTTATCCTTGTGCTTTAAATTACAGGAAAAAAATGATCATCAAATCTAAGAAGGCCATGCGTGTCCGACTTCAAGCGCCTGCTTTTTGTCATATACAGTTTGTTTGTAAGGGGCACCTTATTTACCAAAGGTATGCTTAATATGCTATCTTTTATGGTTCTTTGTGATATAATCATGGGTAACAAACAAATTTATATCAAACAGGGAAGCTAGTATGGATTTTGGATCTTCACCATGGGAACCAAGTCCAAAATCTGAACCTGGAGAATCAAATCCTTGTAGATCACGGTCTGTTAGATTTCTACATAACAAACTCGCAAATCCAGCACAGGATCTGCTCCGTAGGGCACAATCTGTCAGTTTTCACGGCAACGAAGGAAAAGAAAGAACTTGTACATCCTCAGGTTATGTTACTGGGCTGTTGAGCCCACAGTTCAGGTCAGATGCAGAAGGCAGTTCTGATGAATGTGATACGATATCAAGAAGCAGTACCTTTAGGGGGTCAGTTCTATCAACAGGCTCATCTAGTGGAATGGTAAAATGTTCCTTGCCTTCCATCTGTGAGAAGTGAATATGCAACTGGGTCATAGTTAAAACTGCTTGGATCTATAGGGAATTTGAACTAATATTCGTTTGTGCATGACGATTCTTTTCTGAGACATTCCTACTGTGTGCAAAGTATATTAATAGTTCCTGGGTTCTAGCAGGGCAGGAGTTTGGAGGATCCTCTTTATGATCAACTTGAACAAGCTATGGAAGATGCTGCAAAATCGAAGCGAGAAGCATTTGAAGAAACAGTCAGGCGGGAGAAAGCTGAAAAAGCTGCCGTCTTGGCCATGCGCAATGTAAGTTTATCCTCTGCCATGAAGCATATTTGTTTCATTTCTCACTTAAAAAGGTGATTGGTTTATGAACACTGAAAATCAAACTATTTAATCAAAGCTTGAATCTAAAAATTTAACTGCTCACTTACTAGATGGTAAGGTAATAAGGACTGCTCTGGACTACTTAGCCTTTTGTGTAATTGCCCATCAGTACTCAGTGAGAAGTCTATTTCTTAACCAGGGACGGACTTGGAGAGTGTGGGGGCATGTGAAATGCACCACTTAAATGTGATTTTTTTAATAAATAATTTATACATATATATTTTATTGAAATAAATTAGTATATAATAATATTAGATCCCAAAAAAAAATTTGTGGTCAAAATTTTGCCCTTTAACATAAAATTTATATATGAGTTTTGCCCATAATATAAAATTTCGGAATCCGTCGTTGTTTTTAAGCATGAATTTTCTGAAACATTCTTTTGTAACTGCGCTTATTTTCACATTTGCCCAATTCTAGGCAAAAACATCAGAAAGCTTGTATGTTGAGGAGTTAAGAAAGAGGAAAGAAGTTCAGGAGCAGCTGGAAAAAGAAAAGGAAGCACTTGAAAAATTGATGAATGAGCGGGACGTAGTCATGGAAGAACTTCGCATTGCTCTGAATCAGAAATCATCGCTGGAGAGTCAAATCACTGAGTCTGATATGATGGCAAAAGAGTTGGAACAGAAAATGATATCTGCTGTGGAGCTACTGGAAAGTTATAAAAGAGAACGAGATGAATTACGGATGGAGCGTGACAAGGCACTCAAAGAAACTGAGGAGCTTAAGAAATGTAGAGCAGAGGCCTCAGGCACACACATTTCTCAGTTCTACTCTGAATTCTCTTTCTCGGAGATTGAGGAAGGAACCCGTAAGTTCGATCCATCCCTTAAAATCGGTGAAGGGGGATATGGTAGCATTTATAAAGGTGACCTTCGTTGCACTGTAGTTGCTGTAAAGACTCTCCGCTCTGACAGCTTGCAAGGTCCTTCAGAGTTTCAACAGGAGGTAATATATAACGTAATATTATAAATATCGGTAGAGACAAATTTAAACTTTTTAAGAAAGTTATATAATTTGGTTCATTGTTGACTTTTGGCTATACTTTAGGTTGATATTTTGAGCAAGATGAGACATCCAAATCTTGTGACTCTTATTGGAGCGTGTCCAGAAGCATGGGCTCTGATCTATGAGTATCTTCCCAATGGGAGCCTTGAAGACCGACTTAACTGCAGAGACAACTCCCCCCCTCTATCCTGGCAAAATCGTCTACGAATTGCCTCAGAATTATGCTCAGTCCTCATCTTTCTTCACTCTAGTAAACCACAAAGCATCGTGCATGGTGATCTAAAACCTGCTAATATCCTTCTTGATGCAAATTTAGTAAGTAAACTTAGTGATTTTGGAATCTCCCGTCAACTCTCTCACGATGAAGGTTTTAGCAGCAACACACTCTGTTGCAGAACAAACCCCAAGGGCACGTTTTCATACATGGATCCCGAGTTTCTTGCCACAGGAGAGCTTACTACGAAATCAGATGTCTACTCGTTTGGAATCATAATATTGAGATTGTTGACAGGAAAACCTGCACTGGGGATAACGAAGGAGGTGCAATACGCATTAGATAAAAGAAACTTGAAAGCCGTCTTGGACCCTTTAGCAGGAGACTGGCCATTTCTGCTAGCTGAACAGTTGGCTATCTTAGCATTGAGATGTTGTGAGTTGAAACGAAAGAGTAGGCCAGATCTTGCTTCTCAAGTATGGGGTGTACTTGAGCCCATGAAAGCTTCGTTTGGAGGCTCATCTTTCTTCAGGACTGGTTCAGAAGAGCACCGCCAAGCTCCTCAACATTTTATTTGCCCCATTTTTCAAGCAAGTTCATGTCTTCCTCTTCACATCTAACTTCTTAGAATGATCGAGTAGTCTGATCTGATTATTTGGTGTTCTAAAAATGCCAGGAAGTCATACGAGATCCACAGGTAGCAGCTGATGGTTATACTTATGAAGCAGAAGCTTTGAGAGGCTAGCTAGACAGTGGTCAGGATACTTCTCCGATGACCAATGCTAAGCTTGAAAGCTGCAATCTTGTCCCCAACCATACGTTACGTTCAGCAATATTGTGGCTGCAACAACATTTTGCATATAGACTTAATTACGTAATTACCCCAATTTGTATTAGCTAAATTATTTTTATATATTATGAATTATTTACTGATACATATGAATAATTTAATTTGTATAAGTCATAATAATCACAAGAACTGCAAAAATGATAAACTTCCAAACCTTTTCCTTTTGTTGTTATTGTAAGCCAGTAGTTTAACAAAATTCTGAGGCACATTAGACTATTAGTCATGTTGATTTGAAATCAAACAAGGATGATATTTTGGTTTGGTCCGAATCAATTCAGCTTGAAGTTAACGGATTCAGTTCAAATCGAACTTTTCGACCTGAATCGAAATTAGAAAATTTTAAATTTTAAATAATAATAATAATCAATCTTAGCTCAAATTAAGTCTGGGCCCAAATATAAATTTTTAGAGCCCGAGTTCGGTCTGGCCCAATACTAAATTTAAATAGTAAACTTGTTTTTTGAAAATTTTTATTTATTTAATTGATAATATCATATTAAAGAGATATCTTTAATATAATGCCATTTATATTACATTAACAATAATATAATTATGGGAGAAACAAGATCATTAATCATATATACTACTGAAATTCATTAATATAAAATTTTAATTAAAAAATAATTAGGCTTAAGTTAAGCAAGACTAGGGATGATATTAGCCTGAAATCTAATTAGATAAGAGACACGTGGTTCAAATTTAAGCCTAATTAATTTTTAATTTAAAATTTAAAAAATGAAATTATTTAGACCCAACCAAAAATTTAAAATTTTTAAAAATAAAGTATGTGAAGGCTAATCTAACTTTAGACATAAATGTCATCTATAGGCTTCAGACGGCCATAAGTGCCAATCTTAGAAGATAGAAGTAATGGACTCCTTTCAGTTCATTCATGAGCTCAAACCTTTGTTGGTGGGCCAAATAGTCCTCGATCTAATAAGCATACTTTATCCAATTGTTGACTTCCAATTTCCTTTTTTATCGACCGGTCCCCTTGGATCCATCAATTTACAAGCTTGGAGCTTGGGACCATCGAGTCGGAGCCCCGAGAACGCCGTTACAGTTCCGATTTGTTTGAGGGGTTTGTTTCTTAGGTCAGTATGGTTGTTGACTCTGTTCATTATTTGGGTTCGATAGAGATTTCTTCAACTTTGATTTATTGGTGCAGAGGATGGGGCAAAGAAGGTGGTTGATTCTGGTAATTATCGCATGTCTACTTTCCCTTTCTTGTGGGAGAGGTAATGATCAATTCAAGTGCACTTTAGAATCAGAAGTTTCTTCTTAAGACATTAGTTGCATAATTTTTATCTTGGAAAGTCGTGTTCTTCCTTTTTCATTTCCTTTTCTTGGATAAGAAAGTGTTGTTTGGATGGTGTATACCATTTTTGTATATTGGGCATTGAAAGAGGAATTTGTTGTTTCATGTAGAGCTAAGGATAAAGCACAAGCACAAGAACAAGGACATAGATCAGCTCAGTGTTTACAATCACACTCTTGCCACAATTTTGGTGGAGTATGCTTCTGCGGTGAGTTTTATGAACAGCAGTCTGATAGATTTTGAAGTCTTAGTTTTCCCCGAATTGTAATGTTCTTGAATGAAGAAAGTTTCTCATTTGGAGACTAAAAATGAGCTTTGTACTTGCAGGTGTATATTTCAGATTTGACAGAATTGTTTACTTGGTCTTGCTCAAGATGTGATGGTGTAACCTCGGTATATCTCGATTGTATTGAATTTTCGGTTCCTTTTCGATAATGTCGTCATTGTTCTTAATTGACTATTCAATCTGTTTTGGATGAAAACAGGGGTTTGAGATTATAGATCTTATTGTTGACATTCAGCATTGCTTACAGGTACACACTCTTAGTACCATCATTTATCTATCACTAGAATAGACCCCATTCCCTTTTCTGCTTGTGTGACATATAATTATTTTTTTCCCATATACTTTAAATTCATTTTCATGGTTGTTGACGGATAGGGGTTTGTTGGAGTGGCAAAAGATCTTAATGCTATTGTTATTGCTTTCCGAGGAACCCAAGAACATAGGTAATGATATGTTTTTGCTTCATATTCCTCTTCAAAATATTGATGTACGGTTTGCATCTTTCCCATGTGGGGAATTTAAGTTACTGGTATTCCTTATGTAAATTCTTAAGGTGTGTACCATGCTAAGAACAAATGAAAAAGTAGAACACCCATGCACAATCGAAAATCATTCTTGACTGAGATGTACTTTTTTGGCTACAGAAAGATTTGAACAACTGGTTGGTAGTCTTTGATGATCTTTTAACCCTTTTGGTGCCCTTTTCTTGTCTGTACTATGGCTCTATCATAATCAATTTGTGTTTCTCATGCCATATTTTAGTGCTCCTTGTAAATTTAGGAATGTCGTGTTGGTTGTTATCTTTATTGCTGAGTTTCTCTAGCTATCTCATTTTAGTTGATTCATTGCATCTTTACAGCATCCAGAACTGGGTTGAAGACTTGTACTGGAAACAGCTTGACCTAAGTTATCCTGGCATGCCTGGTGCCATGGTATGTACAGCAGAAAGTTAGGCCCAGTGTTAACTGAAGTGTATGATGGAGGTTATGTTCTTCATGTTTTTCTCTTGCTCTGCTATTCATATTTTGAACTTTTCTATAGGTGCACCATGGATTTTATTCTGCTTATCACAATACAACAGTACGCCCCGGGGTCTTAAATGCTATCAAAAGATCAAAAGAGTACTTTGGAGAACTTGATATCATGGTGACAGGGCATTCAATGGGAGGGGCTATGGCTGCCTTCTGTGGAATTGATTTAGTTGTAATACTAGTCAACCCCTATCCACCAAAATGATCAATTATTGATGCATATACCGAACTCATAACAATCTTTTCGTTTCATGTTTTTCGGATATCTCTGTTCCAGGTGAATCATGAAGCAAAGAATGTTCAGGTTCTTACTTTCGGACAGCCTCGTATTGGCAATGCTGTTTTCTCATCTTATTACAGTGAACTGGTACCAAATGCTATTCGCGTCACCAATGAGCATGACATTGTTCCTCATTTGCCGCCTTACTTTTACCATTTCCCTCAGAAGACATACCACCACTTCCCAAGAGAGGTAATTTTCCTTTGCTAAGGTAATTCCACAAAACATGACATTAAGATAGTCTTTAGCCAATGGAACTAAGTGAATTATATAGCCCATTGACACACATAACTGCATTGTTTTGGTTATTTGCGTTTTCATACTTCAGTGCTGTCTCATGATATAAAATGTTGCCATTGGTTGGTGATACGTACGATTTCTCGTTAACCCTATGATTCAAGGCTTTTTGTTTCCCTTCCAGGTATGGTTATATAACATTGAAGTGGGAAGTCTAGTTTATAAAGTAGAGAAGATATGTGATGGTTCTGGCGAAGACCCGAACTGTAGCAGGTGAGTGTTCCTCTTTTAGATAATCTTCAGATTAGTGTAAAATCAAGGTTTTAGATCAAAGACATCTGTTGAAAGCTGAAGAACGTTTAAAACTTACTGTAATTGAACGATAAGACTATCTACCTTTTGTTCCTTCCATTCCAAAATCACTACACAAGCATTGTCTCATTTGCGATCAGTTTGTCTTTAATAAAAATCTGTTCTCCATTTTCGACGCAGGTCAGTGCTCGGTAGCAGCATCACAGACCATTTAGTCTACTTTGGAGCTGAAATGATGTGTGAGTCATGGAGATCTTGTCCTTTGATGATGGATTCTCGTCTAAGAGACTATGGCACAACAGATCTCAAAGGAAACTTCATATTATCTCGAGACCTTCCCTCTTCTGTTCTGAAATTGAACACAGAGGTTGGTGCTGTTGCTGGAAGCAGCCAGGCTTAGAAATTCATTCTTAATCCTACACCATACCTTCTTGTGTTGTCCTCTCACAAATTCATTCTTCATCCTCCATGTGGAGGCTTTCTGGGTTTTAGTGGCGGCTATTGTTGTGGGTCTGGTTGGTGGCAGAACGTGTACATGTACAGAAAACACTGTAAATCTTCGACCTTGCAAGTGTTAAAAACTCAAAAACAAACGAACCCATTAAAGAATTTTCACATGGTGTTCAATATCACCTCTGTAATTGTGAATTGACCGAGTCATGAAAAATCTCTTACAGTTACTTTGACCTCAAAAATTAAGTTCGGGTCATGGAGTAACCGGGAATGTTATTCCTTTATGATTTGAAAGGTCTCGGATTTGAATTACGAAAATAATTTTTTTATAAAAAATATAAGAAAAAGGTTGCGTATAATTTATATTTTTTATCCAAATTTTGCAAAGTAAGAGAATTGAATTTGTTATAGTTGTGGTTGGTAACAAAAGAGTACATAATTGTTGTTTATATATGAATTTTGTTTATATGTTAAAAGATAATTAATAGTTGTTATTTTATATTAATCTTGCTTATATGTTAGCCTTTAGGTTTGCGCCAGTGTCAGTGAATGATACGTAAGGTTTTTAATAGATTAGGTTAGGACAAGTCTCTGAATATTTAAGCTTAATTTTACGTCAATAATAGATCGGTTAGGCTAAGTCTTTGAGTGGTGTTTGGCACACCGGATTGTTTAAATAGTCCTAAGATTAAACTATTTTAACACTTATCTTATGTTTGGTGCAACCTAAAAATAGGACAATGTAATTCAGGCTTATATTTTAGTGGGTCAATTTTGGTCCCACACGTAGACGTGGGTTAAATTAGTCCAACCCTCGTCTGTCTTGCGAACGCAATTCTGCACATTGCAAATAGTTGCGACTGTACTCTCCTCGGATTAAAACATAAATGGTTTAATTTTTTTGAAAAATTGGCACTTGGATTATGAAATTTTGTTTGGTGGCTTGCGATTGGGGTTTTGGTGTTGTGATTTTTGGTTTTCTGATTGCTTGCGGTGCGGTGTTGGCTAATGATCTATGTGAAGTCTGTTGAAATTTTGGGTATGATGTTTTGGTAGTTAGAGCCGTTAGGCGTCTGAAAAAATGAAGGCAACACCTGTCCTTCAGTGGTGTGACAGTCGCCCCTAGGTTGGGCAACAGTTGCCTGACTATGACGACATTCACCCCTCGTTGGGGCAACGTCGCCATAGCCACCAGTAGACCAACAACAAAGAAGCAACAAGCGCAGGTGACGACGTCGGAGATGAAAAACATTGCAGCGTGAGAAAATTCAGAAACTTTTTTTGAAAAAACGATGTTTACAAATTTAATAATATAATTAATGAAAATAATATTTATTATCTTGTGTTCAACCATAACTATTTTATGAAATTCATTACATAATTTAAACAATAAACTAATTTTAAATAAAATCAATAAATTAATTTTATATAATTAGTCCCACATATAGTTCTTCATTGTACTAAATATAGGATAATTAGTCCGGTATATAGTCTCGCACTATACCAAACGCGTCACAATATAATCCTAATTATTTTCATTTAGTTTAATCTGAATTTATTATTTAATCCGGTCCTAATTAATCTTATCCTCCGTATCAAACGTCAAATGAATATTTAAACTTAATTTTTTAAAAGTCTAAACTTGAGTTTGAAAATTTGAATTCAATTATAATTCTTTATGATAGGAAATTAAGAAAAAATTGCTTTATCCATTCCTTGGACTCCTTTGCCGGTGATCCAAGAGAGATGCTCCTCGGGAGTAACGGCTCAGATTGTCTCTGATTTCCCAAAATTACCCACAAGATCAACTTATATTTACCAGATCAACAACCGTATGTTCTCATAGTGCGAAAGGGTATTTCGATCATTTCGTCCACCTCGACTTGCACTGGGGAAGAAGATAGTGCCACGTGTCAAACGCTAACACCACTTGGATTATTTTTCCTGTTTTTTAAAAATAACAAACAAAAAATAAAAAGAAAAATAACTAAAAGCATTCTCTTCTCCGCTTATCCTCTCCGGTACTGTGAGACCAGAGGATTAGCTAAGCAACAACGTCGTTTAAGTCTGCTTTTTTGGTAAGTTGAAATGGTATAGAGATAGAGAGTAGTTTCGGTCTGCTTCAGCTTCCTGTTAAACAATGGCCATCGGCGGTTTACTTTCTAACCGGAACTTCGGGTCTTTCGTCGGCTCAGGTATGGCTTTTCCTCTTTTTCTTTTTTTTAGTTTTGAAGTTTTTAGCATGTGAATTTTGTTGCTCTTGAAGAGAGTTGGATTGTGTATGGTTTGAGACTAAGAGAGTGTTTGGTTGCATGTAAAGTTGGACAAAGAGAAGAAGATTTTTCCCATCGGAGAAGCATTTATAATGTACGGTATGTGCAAGGGAGTGTGAGTGAGTCGTATGAGAAGTTACAGAGACGAGCGGTTAACGGTTTCAGTTCAGGAGGATTGTCATATTCTGCGTTTGTTCAAGCAATTAGTGGTAATTCAGATTGTAAATCCATGAAGCTCTCGAAAGCAACAGCAGCAGCTAATCCTCGGAGAAGAAGATGCGGGTGCTTTGTTTCTTCAGAACTCACCAGAAACGGGCAATTCTGTAATTTAGATTGTGCGAAGTTGAAGCGAGGTCGTGTGTACTACAAGTCGGAGGAGTATGAGATAACTGATGGCGGTGAGGAGTCGGTGAAGTCGGTGGATGGATCAACTGAGGTGGTTTTCGTGGAGGGAAATGCCCAGGAAGCGTCTGCTTGGTGGGAACAGTTTCCAAAGCGATGGGTCATTGTGCTGCTCTGTTTTAGTTCGTTTTTGTTGTGCAACATGGACCGTGTGAGTTATTTTTTAAGTTTTCTTTTCCTTTTCTTCACCCAAGTGTCATGGTTTGGATGTTCAATTGAAATGCTGTTCATATAAGGTTGGATTTTGTTGCATACAAATTATAATAATTTAGTGAAATTTATTACTTTGGATTTGCAATAACTACGTCTAAGTTCCATGGAATTGTATGAATGCTGTCAGTTCTGTTGTTCTTGTCACATGAAATCGGGTTAGGAATTAGCAATTTCAATTCTATATCTGAATTCCTAAGACAAACTTACAAAAATGATTGTTTCGATTAAGAGTCGTACATGTCAATGGTTTGCTGTTATCGCTAGTTTTCATAGCTTAATCATGTGTTAGTTTCAATCTTTGTTTTGCAGGTTAATATGAGTATTGCAATACTTCCGATGTCTAAAGAGTTCAACTGGAACAGTGCAACTGTTGGTTTAATTCAATCATCATTTTTCTGGGGCTATCTACTGACTCAGGTATGACCTTAGATATTCATGATGTCTCAGAAGTTCGGGAAACTTAATTAACTGTATGATCTTAGATATTCATGATATCTCAGAAGTTTGGGAAACTTAATTAACTATTGGTGCAGTAACATGAAACTTATTTAAAGAACTATTTCTTTTACATGTCAAGAGCTAGAAACTTTGTTGCTTAATGTTCAAATGTAATTTCTTTTTACTGGTCTCTAGATTATTGGGGGTATCTGGGCAGATAAACTTGGTGGAAAGCTGGTGCTGGGTTTTGGAGTTGTGTGGTGGTCAGTTGCTACTGTTTTGACGCCTATTGCAGCAAGGCTTGGACTTCCTTTCTTGCTTATGATGCGTGCCTTTATGGGGATTGGCGAGGTCGTCTCTTCTTATACGCTTCTACTTTTGATTTGCAGTTTGCTTTTGGATATTTCATATTTTATGGTAGTGTTTTATACTAGAAAAGACATATGAACATTATGGAGGCAGAAATGAGCCTAATATGAACTAGTTTTCAATGTCATTAATGATACTAAAGCTATGAAATGAGAGTAGAATCTTCATTTGAAATATGAAACTGGTTATGTCTCCATGCATGTTTTGTTGAGTAAAATCTCTCGAATTTTGTCATTCTTCTGTGGTGTTTCTTGTCTTACTTTTTGAATTTTGAGGTGGATCTAGGGACTTAATCTAAGTTCTAATGGAGTAACCTATTCCTGCACTCATAACCCATAATATTTTAAATGTTCATGGAAAGTAAATTGAGGATTCTCATTGCCCACCGTGACCAATATGTATACAGGGTGTTGCGATGCCTGCCATGAATAATATTCTTTCCAAGTGGATTCCTGTGTCGGAGAGAAGCAGATCACTTGCCTTAGTTTATAGTGGGATGTATCTTGGTTCTGTCACTGGATTAGCTTTTTCCCCCATACTAATCCACAAATTTGGGTGGCCATCTGTATTCTACTCGTTTGGATCCCTTGGAACTATTTGGTTTGCACTATGGCTAAGAAAGGTAACTTTTTCTTCAATCATGGCTGTTTTTTCATGCCAATAAATCATAACCGTGATTTTATGTTCTTGGCAAAAAATAAGCTGAACTTGCATGTTGATAATATGGAGAACCCAATGCAAGGTGTTTTCTGCTGGACCAAAATCATAACTGCAATAGCTTGATATGAGAATGCACAATATAGGACATAATGTTGGTGAAAAATGAATATATTTATGAGTTATGACAAAGAAACTCTAAAATCTATTTTTGCGTCTTTGGTTGGTTTGCTTCAGGCACATAGCTCACCAAAGGAAGATCCCGAACTTAGTTCTCAGGAAAAGAAGCTTATCTTCGGGGGCAACGTGTCAAAAGAACCTGTTTCAGTCATACCTTGGAAGTTAATATTATCAAAAGCACCTGTTTGGGCGCTTATCATCTCTCACTTCTGCCACAATTGGGGAACCTTTATTCTTTTGACATGGATGCCTACCTACTACAACCAGGTTATTTAGCTAATCTGCTGTTGCTGTTTTATTTCTGTTTATTTACTATAGCAACCTTAAAAGTATTCGTGCAAATGTTTCTTGCAAGATCTACTTTCTTCTAGTTTAGTATTGGTACCATAGTCAGTCTGATGTTGTCGCCTTGCTGGCAACTGATGTGTGATTATACAAATTGGGAGCTCTTGACTTTTTTGATTAATGCCTAAAAAATCAATGGCAATTGACAAAATCATCTTAGATCGATTGGATGCTTGTAATATGGTAATATATCATAATTTTTACACTTTGCATCATATGATTCAAATATTAAAGGATAGATTTTCTATAAATATCTGCTCCATGTCAGATACTAGTCCATCTGTCCTCTGTTATTTCTTTTATCTGTTGGTGTAATTTCTTTCCTACGAAAGCTGATCGTATTAGATTGCACCCACTAAACATTTGCTTTTAAATATTTGTCATTTGAATCATTGGAAATACGAAACATCTTAACTTCTTCCCTTCACCTCAGCTAAGCTTAAACTTGAAAAATTCACCATTTTCATTCTAATTGGTCATTACTAGATTTTCTCACAATCTATAGAAGACTAAGTTGTTTTTCCTTTATCTTCATGATTGTTTCCTCAGGTGTTGAAGTTTAACCTCACTGAATCTGGGCTATTTTGTGTCTTGCCCTGGTTGACCATGGCTCTTTTTGCAAACATAGGAGGCTGGATTGCAGACACGCTTGTGAGCAAAGGTTTTTCCATTACAACAGTTAGAAAGGCAAGGATTCATATTTCCTGAGTCCTCTTTTATTGCCTTTTTCTTGTCGTTAACTCTGCTAATAATTCATCCAATTTCTTGCCTTGTAGATAATGCAATCAATTGGATTTTTAGGCCCAGCCTTCTTTCTTACACAATTGGGCCGTGTCACAACTCCTTCTATGGCCGTACTATGCATGGCTTGCAGTCAGGTTGGTTTGAATTTGTTATCAATTTAAGAGCATAAATTACTCGTTATTTTCCTTTCCCTACTTATTATTCTCTGCCATAAATACTCGTTATTGTATAATTTCTTTCACAACATTGACATTTTTCTTCAAAATTACCTTTTCTTGCTATAACATTTGTTTCTCATAACTCCACATAATATTACTAGAATGATCCAGGAATTTTTGCTGTTGGAGAACTGAGTGATCTGAGAATTTCTGGTTTGATGTAAAATGATGTCAATATGTTTAGGGATAACTTTGCTTGAATAATTTGCTTTACCTAAATTGTGTGATTCCATCAAACTAGTGTTGATGTGAAACAAAAATGAGTCTACTCCAATCATCATGATATTGGCCCACGTTATGATTCCATTCTGGTGTGACTCAGTTTACCTCTGGTATGCTTGGTTGACAACAGGGATCAGATGCATTCTCTCAGTCTGGGCTCTATTCCAATCATCAAGATATTGGGCCACGTTATGCTGTGAGTTGTTGCTCTCTTTATTGTGCAAATTATGATTGTAAGTACACATCCAAAGAATAACAATTACGGATTCTACCGTTATTGTCGCTTGACATTCGGTGACCCGTCAATTTATTTGATAAAATATCCTAAAAGCATTCATTGTAAAACTACTTCAAGATCTTGGTGAAAATTAATAGATTGTGCAATGCCAGGGTGTACTGCTAGGACTTTCAAATACAGCCGGAGTGCTCGCTGGTGTATTTGGTACTGCTGCAACTGGCTATATACTCCAAAAAGGTAAGCCAGTAGATGGCTTGTTTTACTTTGTCCTGGGATCTTGCTACTTCACTCACTTGTTTCGAGTCTGTTATTTCTGTTCTTTTAGGTTCTTGGGATGATGTGTTTAAGGTGGCTGTTGCACTGTACATCATTGGTACATTGGTCTGGAACATCTTCGCAACGGGTGAGAAAGTTCTCGACTAAAGTTCTGTAAGAGAGGATAGTGGCCACTAAGTAGAAACATTCAAAGAGGTCGAAGTGGTTAAGAAGATGGATCGTTGTGGGAATAGAGACATATGCATGGTAAACAACTGAGTACAGAAATATCTCAGATTTCTTGCCACCTTTTAGGTACTTACTTACCCCTGTCCCTGAAATTATTTACTCTGGTTTCAAAGATTTTTAACTCAGTTAATGTCCCTTTCTTACATCTTAGTAATCAAGTAGATAAATGCCCTAATTTATATTTACAAGTTTCCTGTTTCTCATGTAAATGAGCTTTTTGCACTCCTACAACTCTCTGTTAGATTTTTAATTAGAGATGACAAACCGGCCTAGACCCGACCTGGATTGACTGGCTTCAAGCCACCAACCGGGCCTCGGACGGGTTAGGGCCGACCCATTGTGAACCCTACTTTTCAACACTACAATAAGTCTTAATTCTATGGCTACTTCATGGTTGCTAAATTCTAGCAAAACAAGATGACTTGATTGTACATCCACGAAGCATTGAGCAGTAGGCCATGGTAGAAATTTAGGTAATGGAAATATAGACATTGGCAAAAGTTATGGATAAATATTTTAACATTTTTTTTTTAGAATTCTTAACATTTTCACATTTATATATTAGATGTTACCATTGTTTCATAAGTCAATTTTCAATATATATTAAAATTTAGTTATAAACTCTTTAATATAAATAAATATTTTTTCTTGTTATATAAAAAGTCAAAATTCTAATAATTTTATTTATATTATTGAGTTTTTGTTAATTAAAATAAACAGATGTTAATTTTTTTTTAAAGATCCGACTTATTTATTATTAGTGCAATCTAAACTTATGTGACCCAACATATTTGCCATTATTAACAAGAATTGCCTTGACAAAATCTCAATCCACGTATTTAATTAGTTGATAAAGCGAATTTGAGTAAGGTTAGTCTCTCTACTAATTAGAAATAAAATTGCGTATTACATAACATTTTCAGATCTCTTAGTATTAGCGAAATTTTTACTGAAAGTTGTTAACACTTATTTAAATAAATGATTTGATCAGCGTTACATTAAGCTTTGTAAATATTAATTCAGTTAAATCTTATTTAAATTTAATTATTAATTCATAAAATAAATTACTAAAATATGTGATTTAAGCATTTGTGTATTTATGTAGAGACTTACTCCCTGTTGAAGGTGTCATAATCACTTAACCTTGATTTGGGAACCGTTGGCGGATATTTGTCCCGAGCAGTACACATTTTTTTTCTGTTTAGAATGCCTTTTTGGTACAACATCACTCAACATTGTTTGTGCGGAGTTGCCTTCCAAAGTTTCCCCTTCCCCGCTCTAGAGGAGCTTAACATAGCCATAAATTCACACGACATAGCTCCTTTTCAGGTGCAATTTCTCTGTCGTTTAGTCTTCTTTTTTTTTTTATAAAGACAGACATGCAAAATCATCACTGAGGTTTCAGTTTCACACAAGAACGCATTGAAAGTTCAGAAACTCTCAATTTAAGTTACACGTGAGGGAGGTCATATAATCAATCACATGGATGTTATCAATAATTAAAAAATGAACCGACTTGATGGGTAATAAAATTTTTAATTCAATTTATTTTAATAACTTGTATTATTAAAAATAGGCCAATTTATTAATTATTTGAACAAATTTTATTAATTTATAAGTTTTTATAAATTAAAATAAATCAATTAATTTTTATTTAACAATTTTTAATTAAATTTCATTTTTTCAATAAGGATAATCTCTTTTAATCTTATTTAAAATTCTTTAATTTTATTTAATCTTTGATTAATTTTATAACAACCTAATATTAGTTTAACCTTTTAAATTTTAAATTTCTTGTCTTATCGGTTTAACTTTTGATATGTTTTAAACCTTAAACTTCTTGCCTTATCGGTTTAACTTTTGATATATTTTTTAAAACATTGATTGCAGAGTCTAAAAAATCCAGTAATACACAACCTTACATTTAACTAGTAAGAAGATTACGACAAACAATTCAATAAATATAGGACTTATATTTCAATTATAAAACTTTATTTCCTCTTACAACCAATAGAAACAAATCAAAATTAAAAAAAAATCTATGATATTAGACTCTTATAAAACCAATACAAAAAATCTATGAAAACTTTATTCTCTTATAAAACTCAACCCTTTTTTGTGTTTTTTTTCCTTTTCTTATCCCTCTCATATTAATCATGAAAGGCTAAAATTGGAGAAAGAAAAAAAAAGAAAAAACTATGCCTAGGTTTTGCATGTATAAGTCACAATGCTCTATCTTCAAAGCCTGTGAGTGAGACAAAGTAGGGACTTACTATATGACCCATACCCACTCTCTGTTTGCCCCTTTTCCCTTCTCTTTATATTGTATCTTCACATGGACTCAGTCCCCACCTTTCCTTAAATAACACAACATGACCTCAATAACAACTTCCACCTACCAATTCTCTCTTCACTTTCAGGCCGTTACATATTCCGTTAACTTCCCATGCAATGCAAAACCTTCTTTACTCTTTCCACACTACCCTCCAGATCCCTTTTATATACGTTAACTCTAAGTCCATATTTCATGAACAATGTCAACGACATCTTCTGTTCCACTTTGTGTCCCGGAACCACCGCAAGTCTGTGCCGTAAAAGCACCGACGCTGCCACGGACTTCATTTGTAGGTACGCTAAATCCTTCCCTAAACAAACTCTTGGACCTGCATTAAATGCCACGAACTTGTAAGAGTCATGCATTATGAACTTCTTACCGTCGGAGGACAACCACCTCTCTGGTCTATACTCCATGCAATCG
>JANIMX020000293.1:387550-403325 GCA_024582655.2 Erythroxylum kunthianum | reverse complement strand
ATATATATTTAATTGATAATAAATCATATTATAAAAATTATAAAAAATCAGACAAAAAACAAAAGACTATACAATCAAAATTTCAATTTCAAATTCAAATTCGAATTTAAATTATATATTTTTTATAAAAAAAATTAAACTCAATTAATTTAAATTAAATGCCTACTAAAGCAGGACGCACCGTTTCAATCACACGCTTGGTCAATAAGAGAGTGACGAACCAGAGCATTTAAAGTGATCCGACAACTTAGCGCGTAGAAAGACAATAAAACGGACCATTTGCCAGCTTTTAACGTGTAGACCATAACGTCCGAGTCAACTCGACTTTCCGACTCAGTTATTACATCAAAACCTGGTTTTCCATAGCTCTCGCGAATCACTCTGTTGTTCGAATTATGGAGACTCATCGTCCAATCTTTCTCTATCTCCTCTCTCTGTGTATACTCTCCTCCTTCTCTCTCACTCTGTCTTTCCACAAGAAGTTCTCGCCCATCGATAATTACCTCATCAACTGTGGCTCCGCCGTGGACTCCTCCGTGTTCAATCGCCGTTTCGTCTCCGATGACGATTTTGCTGACTCTGAATCGCCGCTGCTCTTATCAAGAAGGACTTTTTCGGTTGCCAACCAAAACCCAGTTCCTAATTCTCCTCAAATCTATCACACGGTGAGAGTTTTCAAGAAACCTTCGAAGTATGTGTTTCAGATCAAGGATCGGGGGACCCACATGGTACGCTTACACTTTAACCCTTTTGTTACTTCGAATTGGGACTTGAATGAAGCTCGATTTCATGCTCTGGTTGATGGTTACGTGGTTTTGAGCAATTTTAGTGCTCCCAATGCAGCGAACCCTGTGATTAAGGAGTATATGTTATGGGTTGATTCTGATAAGCTTGTAGTTACTTTTGTTCCTGTGGAAAGGGGCAACTTTGGGTTCGTCAATGCAATTGAAGTGATATCTGCACCTAAAGATCTGATTGCCGATGTGGCCATGGTTGTTAACGGTGATAAAATTGAGAAACTTGATGGATTAACAAAACAGGCTCTTGAAAACGTCTATAGGATCAATGTTGGGGGTTACAAGTTGACACCTTTTAATGATACATTGTGGAGAACATGGATTCCTGATGATGAGTTCTTCAAATCTAGTGATTATTCAGAGAAGGTGTATTCTAGTGGCTATATTATGTACGGAGCTGGACTTGCAAGTCGTGAAGTTGGTCCTGATCTTGTGTATAGTACTGCTCGTGTGATTCGGACCAAAGATGCTTCAATTCCTCATGTGAACATGACATGGGAGTATCCTGTTGATGGAGGTTATAGATATCTTGTGAGAATGCATTTCTGTGATAGTGCTAGCATAGCCCTTGGCTTGTTGAATTTCAATGTATATGTCAATGGGCATTTAGCATATGAAAACTTGGATCTTTCCTCCATTACTTATATGCTGTCTGCTCCATTTTATGCGGATTTTGTGGTTGATGGTGGTAGCTCTGACGTTTTAACTGTTAGCATCGGACCCTCGAACATGAGCCTGGGATATGCAGTAGACGGTATTTTGAATGGTTTGGAGATCATGAAGATGAACAACTCAATGGGCAGTCTTGATGGAAGTGTTTGTGCTGGAATGATTTGGAAGAATTGGCCAAGGAAGAGCATAGGTTTTTTAGTTCCTCTAATTGCTGTTATCTGTTTCGTGCTGAGTGTATCTATAATCTTCCAGAGGAGGAACGCAATGAGGAATTCCGTTCCATGGGCGAAATTGCCTACCGATGAAATCGATACAAAGAATGACAACCAAGGCAACAAGTATCATTCTGAACATGGTGTTTCTACCTAGCTAATCTTGTATGACATAACTGGTTAGGCTATACGAACAGTGGTAGCCTTCGGTTTTTGCTATTGTGATATTAAAGAGTTCGATCTACTTGGTGTATTGTGATATTAAGTTTGTGTTCGTATAATGTATATGCTATGATAATTGATAGTAGATTGGTAAATGCCTGATAGTGTATTGCTGATTTAGGACTTGTAACCTGTATGCATTTCACTGACTTTGATTCCTTCACTTGGCTTCTCCTTGATGCTTGGATATTCAGTTAAGCTCCTTATGGAGTTGGATCTTTTGGATTATTTTTTTTAATTTTAGTATTAGTAATTCGAGTTTGTTTTGTCTTAGAATTGATTATCAGATGTTGTTGCTTGATTTTTGAGTTGTTGTTACTTGATGGATATTGAGAATTTACAAATAATAACTGAGTTTCAGTCAAAAGTAAAATAGACATTTATTATGATTTATATGATGTAATTCAAAATAATGGAATTGAGGGCAAGTTATAATTTTAGCCACTAGATCTTTGTAGTTTAGCCATTTTGGATTTAGGGATGGCAAAGGTCCAGCCCGGGCTGACAGCTTCTGTTTCCGGCCCAAGTCCAACTTGGTTCGGCTCGAGTTGTTTTTTGTCTTTTAATTAAAAATATAAAAATAACGTCTTTTTCTACAAAATGTCATCATTTGACTTATAATTGTCTGGCCTTAGGCCTGGATAGCCTGAGCCAACCCGAGTCTAGTTTGTTGACCTTGGGTCAAGCCCGAGCTCAAATGTCATCTCTACTTGGATTAGAGATGGTAAAAAAAAAGTTTAAACTTAATTTGATCCAACTGAAATTAACAAGTTAAGTCTAATTCAACTAGATTTAGATTTGAGTTTGGGTTTAAATATTTAGGCTTGATTGAATTGGATTTGACTTTTTAATCTAAAACACCGTTCAAAACATGAGTTTCTTTAAATTTAAATCCGACATCTTAATAACTGGTAAACTTGTATTTTGCTCATTGCTAGACTTGATCAAAATATCAACTTTATGTAAGTATCGCAATGGATTGCGTTGAGTCAGGTCCATCGTTGATTCAGTTTGGTCCAATCTTGAAAATATATAGTTCAAATTTGATTGAGGAAACATGAATCATATGGCCTAAATCTGAGTTCGAGTTTGACTAGACCAACCAAAATAATTTTAATGTCATTTTGGTTGATCACTTGCGTCATTTAGGTCAGACCTTCAAAAACATCTGACAGTCCAATCAAAATCCACTCAAGTACTTCGGACGACCGGGACCCACTTAAAGATCCCAATCATGTATCGTCCCATTGGGCGTCATTAAGACACTGAATTTCACAGCTGGTGAATCTATCATTTACGATCCACTCTTTGTCTATAGTGTTGGAGTGGTGATACACCTCCATTAGTGTAAGCCATTGCAGTTTTGCTGGTTGTGTAAATGGGGTTTCCAGTTGGATACACACAAGTTGTCATACCAAAGCTGTTTGTCCACACACTTTCGTTTCTGGGTTTCATCAGAAACCTTGTTTTCTGTCTTTTTAACCATCTGGGTCTCGCAGATTTCGTAGAAGCCGACGAGATTTGGTCCGAGAATCTCGCTAGAATGCCATGTCAGCCTCCAGTAACCGCCGCGCTGATCCGGGAACTGTTACCCGTTATCAAGTACGAGGATTCTGTCGCCGGTGATCCGCCGGAGAGTTGCGTCGTTTGCTTGTACGAATTTGAAGGTGGGGACGATATCAGACTGTTGAAGAACTGCAAGCACATTTTCCACAGGGCGTGTCTGGACCGATGGATGAACCATGATAACAACATGTGCCCTCTTTGTAGGACCTCGTTCGTTCCTGACGAGATGCAGGAAGAGTTCAATCAACGGTTGTGGCCTGCTTCGTATGTTGGTGATTTTGTTAGTGAGTACACTTCGTGCCCTGTTTCTTAGCAAAGGAGATGCTTTTGTTTCTGCAAGAAAATGTACATATTTCAGAAACAAGACAATCTCTGTTTAAAATTTTTAAGTACTCAGAAGTTTTAGGCTATTTTTAAAGCCACTTTAAAGCATTCTTTTGCTATTTAAAGCATTGTTTTTCTTTATTTATTAGATGAAGAACAGAATGTTTGATTCTTGATTGTTTAACAACAGTGGTGTGTGGTGTTTCATTTCATTAGGTTTTGATATTAAGTGAAGGTCATTGGTTTCAGAATTCTGAGGTGTGAGACCATTTCAGGTTGCCAGGAGGATTACTGAATAGTTGAATTGGTTAGGAAAGCTTGGACATTGGAGTTTGAGCCAAGTTGTTGATAGCTGTATATTGCTGCAGGTTAGTTAGTGATCAGACTAGTTTTCAATTTCATTGTTTATACGTTCAAAACAACTCTTATGTGAATGTGATTATAGTGAACTTGAAGTGAAGAAGAGACCCTTTTCCTAATCCTGAAGATGCATGTTATTTTCTTTATCAATTACTGAGAGTCTCGTGATCAGTGCTCAATTATATCTCAACCTAAGTGTTCTGACTAGAGAATAATGTGGACCCTATTAATCTACTATTAAAGCTCAATAACCCAATGGTTGATCATTGATGGATTGAGTATGGTTACTTATTTGTGACTGAAAGATAACGGGTTCGAATTATGAAAATAGACTTTTTGTAAAAAAATATAAGTTCCTGTTAGTTTTAGTATTAGGGAGGAGCTGATAGTCCCAAACAACTCCTGATTCAACTACCATCTATTTGGTAAAGGATATCAAACAACTCCTAATAGCTGTTCAAGGCTCAAACAGCTTCTGATTCAATAAACTACTAAAGGTAGCTTTTCACAATCAGTTATCAGCTATCAGTTCAAACAAACAGGGCCTAAGAGTAAGACTACATATAATTGATGTCTTTGTTTTAACACTTGCAAAGCGAAAAAATTAAGTTTGTTGTGGTTTAAAAGATTTAGTCAAAACGATGTTTTATTTACTCAAATTTTTAGTTAAAAGTAAGTTTACATACTTTTAAATCTCGCATTTAGCGAAATTTTTATTAAAATATTGTTATTGTTGAATTTAAATGTTGTTATTGTTGAATTTAATTCGAAACTTGATTAATTCAACTTTTATTTTATTTTTTTGTTGATTTCAGACTCAAACCGAAATGCCATCTTTAAGATCGAGGGGTTGGATGGAGAAAGTGAGAGAGAGAGAATCATGATAATTGTGGTGGGTGCAGTGATATTTGTGATGTTGAAGTTGGAGTCTATGCACGATCAGTCTCTGTCTCAGGCTCTGTTGCTGTGAAGGCTTTGCTTGCTTTATAGCACATGATAAATGGACTATTGTATAGTCATAACAAGCGAGTAGAAAAACCTGAATCTATTCATTGCTTTTGTCTCTAGCCTTGGGAATAGGCTTTATACAAGATGGTCCACTCCAAAGGAGAGCACTCAGTCTACTTTTTCTTGCACTATCTAGCTTTAATGGCTTCCGTGTTCAGACATGGTTGAGCAACTCTGCATAAGAGTAGCCTTTGGGCACAGGCACACTACAGAGCTTTATTACCAGAAACTAGAAAGTGAGAGTAAGTGGAGGCTACCAGACAAATGTGAGCAACGTCCTACCCTCACATTGCAGCTAGAGGTGGCTCGAAAGGCTGATTGAATCTAAACTAAAAAAATACGACTTCGCTGTACAATGCAGCTTTCTTCTTGTATTATTCACAAAGTGACTATTTCTGTGACTCTAATTCGTGATTTTTTAGTCACAAAGAAATAATCTTATTAGTTGTTTTAAGATTCACCTTCTAAATTAAATATATATATTTTTTAATTTTAAAAATATAGAAAATGATATTGCTTTTTAAAAATTTTAGATTTTAGGCCGGACTAAATTCGGAAGGTTCAACTCAAGTCAAATATGTTGACTTCAAGCAAAGGTAGACAAATCACAAATCATACAAACCCTAATTGTAGCTTTGGTATTAACAATATTATCTTAACAAAGCCCTTAAAAGAATGGTGTAAGTGGTAAAATTAGCTCTTTCAGGATTCTTCTAATCTAAGAAATTAGAGGTTTGAATAGTAATAAAACAAACTATAATTTATGTAAAATTTTAAAGAGAATGGTTGGTCAAGAATGGAAATATGTTTTGCTTAGATTAAACATGTTATTTGACTTTGATGATCTGTTAAGTGATTTATTCAGAAAATGTGATTTATAAATTATGCTCCACAATTTTTGTCAAGTATGTATTTGCATCAACTTGTACAATCTTGAGAAATACAAGTAAACAAAACAAACATGTTGCATACAGGCAACCATAAGTTATTTGGAGATATGAATGTTGACACGTCCAATAATTCCTTACCTTAAAAATGTAATTTCTCTAAATACTATGATGAACTCAGCTGCCTCAAAATGAACAAGCGAAACATAGAAACAGAATGAACTTGACAAGGAAATACCGAGTTGCTTCCCAATAGAGAAGATCACTTGGAGTAACCAGGTGGAGGATATGCCTGAGCTTGTGGATAACCATGAGGTGGGTAACCATAAGGTTGTTGTGGATAGCCCTGAGAAGAATATCCAGGAGCAGGAGGGTATTGCGCATAAGCTGGTTGTGATTGAGGAGCATTACCAACACTGGCAGGAATTGGCTGATCGATACGTGACATTTGTTGAACAGGAGGTACTGCCATTGGAGGCTGTGGCCCAAATTTGCCATCCCTTTTGTCCAATTCAATCTTGTGCTGTGTCTGTGGTTTGTCGCACAAGGAAACAATCATTTCAACACTCTTAAAATACCATATAGTTGTTCAAGTTCAACCATAATTAGGCATTTTAGTCTTGAAAAAAGTTGGATTTGTAACTTTAGAACATAAATTAGGACACACGTCATCTTAGGTAAGGAATAACAAATACTGGTAATAGCTATATTTTTAGATAAATTGTTCTTGGTTGCGTACCTGAATACAAGCACAAACCCTGTCGAAACAGAACAGAGCAAACAATTAATTTTGAGAGTTCTAAACATTCTGCTGAGAGTGAGTGAAAAAGGTGATGTTAAGAGCTTTACGTGCAGAAAACTAAATCGGCCAAGCGGTTCAACAGATTAGCAAGGTCCTCAATATCGTCATTTCCAGTTATGCAAGCAACTAAAGAGCAGACACATGCCACTTGCTGCAGGCAAAACATAAAACCCTGCCACAGAAAGCAATGTTAAACAGTCGCCATTATTGTCCAAGCAACATGACTCTAAATTCAGGAGAGAGAGGGGGTGGAGTACTATGATGCAATTGTCACATGCTGTCGTCTGTAAGTTGAACTCATCTTGCAGCATAAAACGTGTTGAAGCAACTGAGTTGGAGAAGCAACAGAAGACCTGTAAAATTCAGTAGACAGCTAAGAAAAATCATTTTGTTCTTTCGCTATTGCAGTCCGAAATCATCCGCAACCACAGTATAATCCGCAATCTGATATAAGATGGAACAAGATCAGATTTCGTACCTCAGTGCATAGACACAATTCAGGGCAATGTTTTTCTCCACAACTTCCACTGCACGGACAATAGCCAGCGCAACAGACATATCTACAAGAGATAAACAAAGAAACCCTTAATTGTTTTGCTTTTGATTGAGAAATCAACAAGGTCAAGTAGAGATCACAATTACCTTGACATGTCGTTGTAAAGTGCACGTTTCCGTAGCATGTATGAAGAACATGGTCCACTAACACCATTAAAAATTTAACAAAAATTAATCAATCTGATAATTATGTTCACATCCTCACTATATTCTAATTGTACAGCTCAAATCCAAGTAATATGTATCTTCGATTTGGTATCTAATGGAGTTCAACACAACTTTAATGCAATCTTTGTGAAGCATAAGGCTTCGTAGAATTATAAATTTTGTAAATTAATAATTGATTTTCAAAAAATGCCAAAAAAAAAAAGAACAGCAGTTGGCAATAGAAGATTACAGCAGTACCAGAAAACAGGGTCTCAACTTGACAGAGAATTATCAATTCCAAGAATCAAAATACAGAAGTTCTGGAACTTTAGATGTTGGTTTCAAACAAAAATGAACAGACACTAGAAGTATTAGCTAATTACTTAACATGAACAAGTTCATCAACTGTGGAATTAACCCAGTATTTCTGAATCATCACGGAACTTACCAAAGCATTGAGAAGCAGCAATCTGCATATTGAAAAAGATAAAAAATAAATTGATCAGATATATTTAATCCGATAAATAAATCCTGCTAGCTGAACTGAAGATTTCTGTATCAATTTCCAAAACTAATATCGAGTGAACTTCAGCCTTTCTCTCTCTACAGTTCCACAGCTACCACACAAAGTACAGCCAAATTACTCTGATAAAGACACTGATATTTTCTCGCAATCTCTAACGAAAACAAATATTGAAAAAGTCGAGCAGAAACTATAAGAACAAAACAAAAACGTACAAAGAGGATCAGCCACGATAGTGCTAAAGAGATCGGTATGCCAGATATTCCGGTAACTCTGACGCAACCGCATTTTCTCCACCTGATCCATGACCGTACAGTAGTTTCAGCCAACGCCGGAGTTTTGGTGGTTTTCAGCTAAAGCCAACCCGTCAATGGAGACTAACGACCAATTGTATATAAAGGTGTGAAATGTAGTGTGTATATATATATATATGTATATATAGGCGGCTAGTAAGAAAAGAACACGCAAAGCGAAGATTGAGACGGCTGTCATGGAAGCTTCTAATTGATTTCCATGACTTTGATTTATCTTCATCTAGACTATAATATTATAGTTGAATAACCAATATATATTAATCGAGAAAATTAATATTTTTAATTTCATTTATTAAATATATATATATATATATATATATTATATTTTATCAGACTTTTTAATTTGTTGCCTTTAAATCAATTAATAAAAAATTATAGGAGGAAATTAAGGACGGAGTTTATGACAGATTTCCGTATATAAACGGGTTTTCCTTATTATTTTGAAATTACCTTTACTTTCCTAATTTGGAACGTCCAATGCAAGAGTTTTTGAAATAAGCGGACCGGGCAAATTTTCTTCTTTTTTTAAAAGAAGAAATCGCGTTTAAAGGGTATTTTAATTTTGAGAATATACATTACGGGAGCTTTGCCCTTTGTAAACGAATTTTCTGAAATTAATTTTTAGCTGGTTTTATAAAGATTTAATATTGATTGAACTTTTAAATTTTAAATTTTAAAATTTATTTATTTAACTTCCGATCCAGTTTTTAAAACATTAATTTCGAGAGTATACAGTGTTGAAAGTTTGATATACTTAATTTCTTATTTATTTTAATTCTTAATTTTTTGAAAATATCTACTTACTTTAATTTTTAATTTTCTTTTATAATAAGGTCATTTTGTCAAGTCTAAGCATTACATTAAATATTCTATTAATAATGTGCTCACGTTTAATTAGCTTTAAGTTTTTTTTACGAATGAATTCTTGTGTTTCTTCCAATTAAAGCCTTGTTTGGTTGAGCTAATCAAACTCAGCTGATAGCTGGTAGCTGATTCTGATAGCTGATAGTTGGTAGTTGATTAAGGATTATTGTTTGGTAAATTGACTAAACAAAAGTAGCTGATTGAGGTAAATTTACTTATATAGACATGAATTAGAAATATAAAAATATGCACATGCATATAAAATATAGAAATTAAAATAAGTAAATACAATAATTTTTTGGTTAAATAATAATTTACTTTGTCAATGATGGATAATTATGTATTTGTATAAAATACATATTACAACTATTCAATAATTATGTAACTTAAAATATAAATTAATATGCATATATATTTATGTGTATATTAATTTGAATATTTTTATATTTTAAAATCGTTATTAAATAAACAAAAAAAGAAAGCATTTGTGAATTTATATTCCAAAATTTTTATGGTAGGTTAATTTTTAAATATTAATTAATAATCAATCTATCACATAAAATAAAATTTAAAGGGTATTAAACACAATCAGCAAGAGCTTATTGAAAAAAGCTCCAAAATGAAGTTTTTTTTTTTCCAATCAAGAGCTTATTGACTCTCAATCAGCTATCAATAGCTGATTGGGTACTTTACTAAACATGACTAAAGAATTTATTGAGGCTCAATCAGCTATTAGTTATCCCAATCAGCTCAATCAAACACCCCCTTAATTTAATTAGACTATTTCTTCTTGAATAATTGAAACTCTTATATGGACCCATAACTCCTAAGCTTATAGAAGATTGATGAACCTGATGAATTAACTCAGTAACGATATATACACTAATTAGAGGTATATCAGTAATAAAGATAATAAATATTGTTACATAGTTATAAGTTATTATAATAAATTAATAACCTTATTTATTAGTTTTATATAATGAAATTACTTAATTTACTGTCATTTTAAATGTACCGATTTATTATTAATTAATAATAAAATATGATAAGTTAATATACTATTATTTATTAAAAAGTAAATTTATATTACATATTTAAAACTTTAAAACTTTTTGATATAAATAATGAGATATAATATGATAAAATTATAATGATTAAGAAAGTTATAATTTTAATTTATTAACAGAAAAATTAATCAAAATAATTATTTATAAATTATAAATTATAAATAAAAATAAGAATAAGAATGATCATCTTATTTGGTAATATTATATAATAAAAACTTAATTTATTATCATATTAATATTATATTAGGTATTATTATTTTAATATAAATAATAATAACAAAAATCATTCCTTATAATGAATTTATTTAATGAGTTGAGTGTAGCAACCTAAACAATCTCTGAGTAAAATTGCGTATTTATGAACCTTTCTAGATTTTTGGATCCGCATTAGTTTGTTGTTATTATTGATATTTGGTTTTAATGTAACAGAACGTAGAAATTATATTCAACCGTTACTCTTTGAGTTGCCCCATCTGTACCACTTTTAGGACAATAGTCATGGCACGAGGACCCCACATGGTCCATGTGGGCCAATACACCGCCCAAAAAGAACGGACCCTAATTGGGAAAGCCTTCTCTCCACTTCCACCAATGAAGGCCCACCCCTACTCAATCCTCCGTTTCTTTTCTCCTTTCTATCTCCACTTTTACCCACCCCCCCATTATTTGATGAGAATTGAGAAGTTTATCTTATATAACTCCAACTTTAATTGGACGTGCTCTTCTTTGAATGAATGGTATCCAATACCTTTTTCTATAATCTGATGATAGTATTTCAATTGTTGTAAATTTTCTAATATCTATCAAACTTGGGATTGAATTGTTGACTTTATTTTATACAAGATATTGTAGACACAGGATATATGCTCATCCAGAGAATTCATTAATCTTCTAACCAAAGAATCTTCTCTTTTCAACCTATAAGTTATTTTATATTTAGTGTAACATTTTAAATGTAATTCAAAGTTGATACTAAAATAATTTTTTAAATTATAATCCCCAAACACCTTACACGAATTAGAAATTTGAAAGATCTTTTTTTTTTTTATCAAAACCAACAAATAAATAAGTGATTAATCTCCTCCACAGTCGCTGTATGCGTGTCAAAAGATAATAGGCTTTTGGTTTATCTTCTTTAGATAATATATTATACTAACTTTTAATTTTGAAATTACGTCAATTGGTGAGTTAATCTAAGTACTAGTAAGCCTGTAGTATAACGGAGCGTCATTTTCTGTGTCAGACAGCAGGGAAGTCCATTTCGGGTAATGAGGACGGGCAATCCCCAAAATGGGCGGTGAGGATTTGGCTTACACATACCGAGGTGATCATCACGAGACCTGACGTCATGAAGACGGCGACACCGACTAGCCGTATAATGTTGACGTGTCATAAAGAGAGTGGAATATGGGCCCCACAACCAATCTCATTCTAAAGGGCCCTGAGCAATGCTAAAACAAAGGAGTTGAGTGGTACACGTGGACATCGATGACCTTCTGTTGTCATTTAGCGAAATATGGGTCCTACGGTCGCATGGACGCCACGTCACCCGACTCACTTCTCTACGCACCGTTTAGATCCATTTTTTTCCTAATTTTTCTCAAAAATGGATTCAGTGGGGCCTAACTATTCATCTTTTGTCCTCCTCCTCCTCGGGTTTTCCTTTCGTTGTATATAAAAAATCTATAGTCCACACACACCCCAGAAGTCACACACACACTCTCTAGCTTCTGTTCCTCTCTCTCTCTAGCCACCATAATAGCTCTAGCTTTAACAAATCAAGCTCTGACTTGTGATCCCGCTGTTTCTGGGTTTCCAGCTGTGTACGTATACTCACCCCATCTATGTGCTTTCACTGTAAAAGCTCACTAAATGTCCATCACTAACAATGTTTTACTGGGTTAATGTGAGTTGCAGTTAAATTTTCCGGCAAGTTCTGGCCGGATAATGGCATATATGTGCACAGACAGTGGGAATCTAATGGCAATAGCCCAACAAGTCATCAAGCAAAAGCAACAGCAAGAGCAGCAACAACAGCATCACCACAACCAACAGCAACAACAGGTCTTGGGCCTCACTTCATTGCCTTTGAATCCTTGGCCCACTACAATGCCTGGAAACCCCAATCTGAGTTACGGTCTCACTGGAGCTGGCTTCTCCGACCCGTTCCTAATTGCTGGAGGAGGAGATGCCGGGGAGCCAGGGTTTCAGTTCCCGCATATGGAGCATCACTCGGGCGGGTTTAGGTTCTCGGATTTCGGAGGTGGGGGTGGCGGCGAGTTTGATTCTGATGAGTGGATGGATAGCTTGATGGGCGGTGGAGACTCAACGGATAGTTCCAATCTGCCATCTGGTTGCGACGCATGGCAAAATCAAGCTGATTTTTGTCTTTACGGTCCTGATCCTTTTTCCACTTGTCCGAGTAGACTCAGCGTCGGTTGCTCTCCACCTTCAGATCTCAACAGAGTCATCTTCCCTGAAACTCAGAAAAATCAAAACTCTCTTCAAGTGCCACCCTGGGCTCCGCCGCCGCCGCCTGCTCCTCCGCAGGTGGTGGTGAGAGAAACAAAGTCTACAAATCCTCCACCATCGACGACTCTTGAGAACGACGATGCCGGTTTCTCGTCGAGCTCGCCGGATATCGAGTCGGTACCGCCGCTTTTTAGAGCCCTAATTGACTGTGCTCGACTTGCCGAGTCAGAGCCGGAACGAGCAGCGAAGTCACTAGTGAAACTCAGAGAATCGGTGTCTGAAAACGGAGATCCAACCGAGAGAGTTGCGTTTTACTTCACTGAAGCCCTACAAAACAGAGTCTCGAAAAGCTTGCCCACGTATGAGACTACAAGTGAAGACTTTACTCTCTCTTACAAAGCGCTGAACGATGCGTGCCCATATTCAAAGTTCGCTCATTTAACAGCGAACCAAGCAATACTAGAAGCTACAGAGAGAGCGAACAAGATTCACATAGTGGATTTCGGGATTGTTCAAGGGGTTCAGTGGGCTGCACTTTTACAAGCTCTCGCTACTCGCGCCGCTGGAAAACCCAGTAGAATCCGGATCTCCGGGATACCGGCTCCAGCGCTCGGTAAGTCACCAATGGCTTCTCTTTTTGCTACTGGTAATAGACTTCGAGACTTCGCGAGACTTCTAGATTTGAACTTTGAGTTTGAGCCCATATTGTCGCCGATACAAGAGTTGAATGAATCGTGCTTTAGGATCGATCCGGACGAGGTGTTGGCCGTTAATTTAATGCTTCAATTGTATAATCTGTTGGATGAGAGTCCAGTTGCGGTAGAGGCAGCTTTAGGAATGGCCAAGTCGCTGAACCCAAAGATTGTTACTCTAGGGGAATATGAAGTGAGCTTGAACAGGGTTGGATACTTGAAAAGGTTCAAAAATGCGCTGAGGTACTACTCTGCTGTTTTCGAATCTCTTGAGCCAAACTTGACCAGAGATTCACCAGAGAGACGGCAAGTTGAGAGATTGTTACTGGGTCGCAGGATTGCGGGTGTAATTGGATCGTAGGAAACAGGGAGCAGAAGAGAACGTATGGAGGATAAAGAACAGTGCCGGGTTTTCATGGAAAGTTCAGGTTTTGAATCAGTTGCACTGAGTCATTATGCGAATAGTCAAGCTAAGATACTTCTATGGAACTATGACTACAGTCCGTTGTATTCTCTGATCGTATCAAAACCTGGATTTTTGTCTTTGGCGTGGACCGATGTGCCACTACTTACTGTTTCTTCATGGCGTTAATGGACGTGGTTTGTCTAAGAGTTTTCACCTGGTGGTTTTTTCTCTGGTGTGAAACCATTTAGCTAAGCCGTTGATTATTTCTTCTGGTGCGTGTTGATCAGAAAAAAAGATCACTCTGTTTAATTATAATAGTTAGTTTTCATCCGAACCTGTGGATTTACCAATATATATTTTTTTTTACGTTTTTTATTAGTCCAGATTACCTAGTTGCTTCTTCTTTTCTCAGTTTGGTTTCTAGATGTATTGCTGCATGGTTCCCTTGTAGTTTCTTTGGGGTTTTTGTTATAGGCTACCTATAGTTTTGAAACAAATTGTATAAAACATGGGAAAGAAAATTGAAGTAGAAAACAAATGGTTTTCTTTCCCTTATTGTTTGTAAGCTGTACATAACTTAGAATTTTTCAGTTTATTTGCTGCTTCTGTAATTGACAGCAGGGTGTGAACTTGTGGTCTCAGGTCGTGTACTAACTTGATTAAAGCATATGATTGAGCAAATTGCAAATAATTTTCTCTCACTTTCGGCGACTGATTTTGATGAACAAAAACAAGAGAACTCGATGTAGAGCTTTGCTCTGAGTTTCTGCGTTTGCGTAAATGATCAAACAGATGGAGACGTTGTTTTCAAGAAGAGACTGACTAAAATCTTGAGTGGGTTTCTGCTGAATTCGAGTAAATGATGTAGCAGGGACATAGTATAGTTCCCTTTCACTGTGCTTAAACTTCATTTTATCATAATATGGCTTCTGTTTCTGCTTTGGTTTTCTTTACACCCAGTCCCAGCCATCGCTTTCCTTGAATCTACTCGACTGAAAACGACTTGTATTTGTACATGGGACCTTGCTGCCTTCCCTGCCAATTGCATAATCTCAGACTGAGGACCTTTTTATCTCTTGGCGATGGCTTTAATGCGTGTCATTTTCGTCAGAGTGAGAGAGGGATTTTTCACGGTATGTTATCAACTGACATAACTTGGTAAGACACAAAGGTGGAAAAAGAACAGCAATTTTAATTAATGAACCAAATTAGGCATTATGTTATATGATATTGTTGCTCGAGGTCAAAGTAAAGGTGACCATTCATGATCATCTTAGGCCAAAGTTTTAAAAAAAAAAAAAAAAAGAGTATAGGAAATTTCGATGTGCAGTGGACCCAATTGAACCATATAATAATAATGGAACACAGCTCCAGCTCTGCTGTTGAGTGGTTTTATATTTGTCCTATATTTGCAAAATCACCCCGCCATGCTCATCATTTATGAGCAGCAAAGATGTAATTCCTACAGGATTCGTCTCTTTATATTTAATTACCATGTTCTTTAATTGTTCTCATTATATTTTATTAGATATTGCCATGTTCTTTATTTCACTTGAAATTTGACTATTGTGTCTTATCTCTTAAGCTGTATTTTACTTGAATATTTATGTTAAGAGCACGAGTATCAGTGACGTCAGGTGACGGTATAAATCAAATAATAATACCTAACAAGCTACGAAAGGTCCTATATACTGTAACATATGTCACTCATCAAAACAAGCTGTTCTTTCAATGCGTTTGAACCATGCAATGTGAAATTTGTACAACATGAAGATAAGGGTATTCATTTTATTATTTATTTATTTATTTATTTTTGGACTAAGGAATGTCCGTCCTTGCAATTGAAATTAACACGGGACAATGCTTACCCTCAAGTATGTTGGAC
>JANIMX020000293.1:362380-379970 GCA_024582655.2 Erythroxylum kunthianum | reverse complement strand
GAGGAGATAGATGTGAAACAAACAAGACAACCGACGCGAAGAGCGACGACGCCATTACTGTAACACCAGACTATACGACTCCATCTTCAAGTTCTTCCCCAATTGGAGATAGTAACAGCTTTGATTATGTGGACGAGGAAGAGGAAGAGGAGGTTGAAGATAACGAAAATGGAGATATCAGTAAAAAACGGATGCGAAAACCAGTGAAAGCGAGGTCGTTGAAGTCCCTCATGTAATATGTAGTAATGAAGTCTCTTCCTTTAGTGGTCTGTTTTTTGGTTCAATCTCTTGCTTTTGGGGTTTTTTTTTTAATTTTTATTTTAGGGTTTTGTCGTCGTATAATTCGTTGTTTTGTCGTGTGACCCTATAATTTCTCTGTAACATGACAGTGGGAGATTATAGGGTGTGCGTGCAATGGACTCAGTTGATTGTGTAAGTCAAATGGTTTGTAAAGGACGGTTGGTACTTGGTAGTCTTGTAAGTTGTGATGTTCTATCCTATCTGTGGACCTTTATTTCTTCTAAAAGGGTAATGGATTACGTGGATCTGGTGATTCTATGACACGTGGCACAGGATAATATTATATTATCAAAATTGAGTCTAAATTCAATTAAAAACGACTTTATTATATTTAAAATTTTAAAATTTCAAGTTAAACTCAATTATACTTGTTTCTTAGATTTAATAATATTTTGGAGAAAAATTCGTTAGAAAGAAATTATATAAAGATTATTTTTTATTAAAATATTACATCTTCGAGTTACTAAAACAGTTTCACCCGATTTTTGTAAAACGAAAATAATTAATTCATTGTGGTATATTTTTTATTAATTATATAAATAAGTTTTTATTTAAAATTATTAAATAATTAAATTAGTCCCTAACATTTTAAAGATTACTAGTGTGGAAAAAGTTCGTATCTTTTTATTATTATTTATTTTTCTGAATATTGAAGCGGTACCGTTTAGCCATGGAAATTGAATAGGATAGAAAGTAGAGTCCAACGTGGCAAACTTCATACGATAAACCAGTAGTAGCCGGTGATAAGGACATACATCGTACTGCTTTGACTTTTGAGCATTAAGTTTGACCAAATACCAAACTGTTGAATCGTTGTCTCGTTGATAGTAACTTTGTGTTCTTCGATTTATCTTTTTATTTTATTTCTTTTTCAAGTGCTTTTGTGGCACGTAATTTACATTATCTTCATTTGTTTTCATTCCAATAATAATTAATTAATTATAATTATTCGAGGGTAAGCTTACCGGAAGGTCACGTATTCGAGTCACGAAAATAAACTCTTTGTAACGTACAAAAAGAACTATCCAACCATCACAAAGCCTTGTGCACTGCTCTTTTTTATAATATATCATTTTCAAGTCACACTGAAGCACCAATGGCTACAGAAATTGAAAAATTACAGAAAGCTTGCTTATCTTGAGAAATGATGAATACCTTAAGACAAAGTTGTTATGGGGTGAGTCTGCGTACTAATAGAGCTCTCAAGACTTCAAGTGTTGGCAGGACTTTCATTGGGTGTTGTTGTTATTGTTGAGAAGTGATTTATATCTGTCTTCTACTTCAACACACTACAAGACAGGAGGCAAAACAAATCGATATAAATCACTCGACAAACTAATCGATAAGGTCGAACTCGATTCAAATAGTACTCGGGTCGGCAAATCTTGTTAAGCTAACACCCCTTCTATGGGAAATTTCCAGATAGTCTTGAGGACTAGATCAAATTAAATGAATTTATACAAAGTTGTGGAAACTTACTTGAATAGATATGCAGCAATGCCAAGAATTATGCACAACAGGATGATATCAATGCAGAAGTTTCGACTGGACCTCAGCTGAAACAGAGTCCAATCACACACAAATGACACTAAAGCACAAGAGAAGAGGTGGAGATAGATTATATAATCAGAGTTTTCACAAGAAAAATGGAAATCAATTACCTTGTTTACTGTATCCTTGAGTCTGACATTAGTATTTCTTAGGTCCGAGGTTGCTCTGTCAACCTAAACACAGCGAAAACCGACATAATCACTTAAGCAAATGACAGAGTATCCAAAAGAGTAGGTTGGTTAGATAAATTGGATGCCATTCATGTCCATTTAGAGCTGTAATGTGTTGGAAATAAAGCTAAGGACATTATTATTACCTTGTCATCTATTTCATCCATCATGGGCACTTGCCTATCTAATTCCTGCAAGTAAATGCATCACTAGATGTGATCATCATGAAGAAGAAGAAGAAGAAGAAGCATGTCTTTCAGACCTCATTCATGTCGCGAGCCATGTCTTTCAGATTGTCCAATCCTTCTGCTATAGTATCTAAACCTTCATCCTACATAAGAAGCATACACATGTCCAACGTTGTCACTTCTGTTAGAGTTAAACGAAAGAATTCTGCTGCTCGTGAAAAGGACAACATTGACTATAAACTTACAAAAGAACAGAGGAACAAGACTCAAATTAGTACTTTCAACAAGAACTTTTATTACTGTCTCAAGGACATCATTTTATTGTTCCATGTCAGTGTGTTCTCAATCAGGTTTATCTGAACTAATCTGATCCCACAAATCAGGATTGGTTTGATCGTTATTGAAATATTCAAAGCACAATCTACTATTTCAATGTAATGTCAAGAACACACTACTTGCCTGTTTGATTCTACGCATTTCGTATTCCTGCCTAAACTGATCTGTCTCATCAGTTTGTTTAAAGTACTCGCTATCGAAACTGCTTTCTGTCAGAAGTTGAACAGAACAATTAAAGAAAACTGATGATCAGAACAATATCCACATAAAACCAGGCAAAGAATCGATGATAAAGAGTCAAAAATGGACCAGAATGATTAATTTACCATAATTAGAATCAAATTTGATTCCTGTATACGAGAAAGCAGAAGTCCCCGAACCAGAACCACCAGCTTGTGAAGCTGCACTTGTACTGCCATCAGGTATTGCTTCAATCCTATCTTTTAGAGCATACACTAGTTCAGTTCGAGCCCCGAACTCTTCTTTAGATAACCCTTTGACCTGATCATGAAAAAGAAGACCTTTAAGATCAAGAAGAAAGAAAGAAAGAAGAAGAAGACAGACCTTCTTAAGAGCTAGTCTCTGCAACTTCGGGAGTTCCTCAAATAATCGGCCCTTTGTTCTTCTAATCTCCGCGTTCAAAGCAACCACGGTAGCCCTTTTCGTCTCTTTCGCTGCCGATTCCGATTTCTGAAGGAAAAAGACAGCAAAAGATTCCATTTTATAGAAAGCTAAACATGCGAGTGATTGAAACCCTTTTGATAAAATAGTTTCAAGAGAAAGAGAGCGAGTTACTTGAAGGGTCGTCTCAAGGTCAGCTTCGACGGCGGAGTAGAGGCGGGCAAAAGCGTCGTCGCCGGAGACGTTGAGTTCCTTCTGCTTATCGACGTCGTACTTGTCGTACTTCTTGCAAATCGCGTCCACTCTCGTTATCAAATCGATCACCGTCATCTCTCTTCCCTTTCTCTGAACAAACCAACCAGAACCCTGAAGAAGATGTAACTCGTTTTCAAGTGTTTTAACGGGTTTTCAGGTTCGTTTTGTTATAGTTAATAGATACAGAGCATGACAGAGGACGGCTTCTTCTAGACAGAGACAGGCGTGCCTAGTCTTGGCTTTCCACGGACAGCTATGGGAGTTGGTATCTGGTGCTTCTGCCTCCAAACTGAGCCTTCTTGTTCACAAATTTGATTTGCTTCCACGTGTTTAGAGGTAGATTTTCTGGTCATCGTACGGTTTAAAGTTGCAGCTTTTGTCCATAGCGACGACTCAGAAACTTGGAAGAAATACAAGTGCCCATCATTTTTTTTCTTCTTTCTTGTTCCAACTTTATTCTATTTTATGTATTTCGAATGGGAAAGTTCCAATTTTTAATTCACATCTCCCTCCCTTGTTTTCCTAACAAGCATTTGTCCTACAAAGCCCTGTTTTCGATGTAAACAGAGCAATTTCAATGAAGTTCACGCGCACGTTATTGTTGGCCGTCAAAAGAAAAGAGTCATATGTTTCCTGCTAATCTGTTAATCCAATGACTTAGAAGTGGTTGGTGTTCCTATGTTTATCATTATCCATTAGTAAAACTTTTTAGTTTAAGATATAACGTCATTTGGATTTTTGGACATACATCAACAGTTCTGAGATGCATTAGTTTCGTGTGCAAGTGGAAAGCAAACCAAAAGGACCTGATTGGACGTTAACACAAGTCAAAGGGTGGTCACACAAACAAAATCAGAGCTTTTTATACCATAATTAATGACCTTTTGTGATCGTGTCCCTTATTTAACACGAAGAACTTTGATTACTTATGTAGTTGTAAACCCTTTTGGTCGCTCTTAATCAGTAACATTTTTTGTACCTGTTTGGATAATATGATCACCTCAAAGCACGTGGCCCGGAATGCGATTCTCGGGTCCTCTTGTTATAGGATTGGGAGTCGTTTATTGCTCTTTTTGTGTCCGTTTGTTCAGTCCTATTCAGCTTATGAACTGATACAGTCGAACACTTTCACTGTTTCGAGCTTTAGATATCCCCAGACGGAGGTCAGGCCTTTTGATTTGAGTTACATTAGAGGTGTGTGTAAAAGCCAATGAAATGGACTTTCTCACTCCCATTTGATTGATTCAATCTTTTGAGTAAAGCCTGAGAATTCCAGTTCTAAATTTCGATAATCACTTGAGAGTTTCTTGCTTTATCAATGGTGGTATGGCTCTTTACCATCGTTTTTCATCGACCCTTTTGTCTGTGTTTTTCAGTTGATTTGCCTCCGTGGTTCTCTTCGGTGTCTGTAGCAATAGAGTCGGATGTGGAACTTGTGAGTATTAGTTCGATAATGTTTATGTTAGGTGTAAACTGCATAATCTCTGAGTTCTTGTTTATGTTGAATTGAAGATTGAGATTCTGCTTCGATGATGAATTATGTCTATCCAATTTAATCATTAGTTCAGATATTACTCTGCCTTGCTTTTATATAAGCTAATGCTCAGATTTTGACAGGATTGGAAGAGCATATCAGAGGTCACGAAAAGCCAGCTACGAGTTATCTGCTTCAGACATGGCAGCCTTCCTATACCAGAAGTCTTAAACAGTTCTCTTATACAGTTAGGTACAACAGACAGGAAGAGAATTGATATGAGTGTATATTTGATGATAATAGTTCACATAAATAAGAGACAATTGAATCTTTATTGCGTACTGGTTAACCTGATATTATAGAGCCTGGAACTCCAAACCTATTCTTTGTGTGCAATTTCTTTGTTTTGTCTTAAAGGTGCAGTTTTTTGTGCATGCCAATTGAGAATGTTGTTCAGTTATGTTCTGCAACATGGTTTTATTTATAGCATCCCTGTTTTTGTAGCATTCGGTCCCTTTTTGAATGGATCGGTTCGAGAAATTCAAGATCCTAAGAATGTTCAGTGCTATCCAATGCAGAGAAATATCACCTTGAATTTAACAAATGAACAGGTTTGGCATCAATGTTTCAGTTTGTGGGAAATTAAATTTTATGAGATTGTAGTTTAAATGGTTGATTTCTTGTGTGCACAGGAAGTGTATTCCTTTCTTCTTAGAACTATTTTTTCTTGTCAGCAAGAGTTAGCAGAGTTCAACTTAACCAGATTCTTGTTCAGATACCTCCAGGAGTTTGGTATCTGGGTCTTCTCAATGGCATTGGACCAATGAGGACGCAATCAAAGATGGTATGCATATTTCAGACTTCTAATTGAGTGTCATTGTCATGTTCCATATTTTCTATTTAACTAATTGAGTAAGAATTTAGACCTTTTTTAGTGATGTAGGCGCACAACTATTGTTTTCAAGTAGAAACAATTCCTCATTTGAAGAATGTTGAATCGAAGGTGTATAATAATGGATGATTTGCAGGCTAAAGTTGATATTTGACGGTTGTTCTCGGTGAGAATGAAGACCATCTTTTTGTTTCCACTTACAGTAAAGGTGGACATAAAGAATTTCCTGTGTAATTATGCTTAGAATTTAGGCAGATTTTGGGAATTTCTGAAATCCTTGGTTGAGGCTGACATCTGGAAAACTAATAGTCATGGTTTTTGATACATGAACAAATACTTGATAATCTACCCTTGCTTTCTTTCCTCTCTTCAGTAAACAGTTTTTTCTTAGATGTTGCTCATGAACATGGCAGTTCTTCAATGGTAGTAATTAGCGTGAAACTGCAGATTGTCCGCAGTCCATCATACTCGTTTAGTGCTAACATCGACGTGGAAGGATGTACAACCTCCAGTTTTTGGGGCCAGTATTGCAACCTGACAATATACCCACTTTCATGTTCTCAATCTGATAGCAACAATCTTGCAGATAATACACCCAATGCTAATCTCCAAATAACTGAAACTCAGGTTTCTTGCAAAACTTCCGAGGCATTCTGCCATGAAGAAAATGAACCAAGAGTCTATTCGTTGGAAGTGGTTGACACAGTAGAACAATTAACAATTGCTGCAGCAAAAGTTAGTTTCAGTCCAAGACCATCAAATAACAGTTTTGATGCTAGCAACTTTAGTATTTTGTGCGGCAAAGTGCTATGCCTTCGATGGCGCTCCATGATTATTCCGGTGACCTCAACAAAGCTCCTTTGGTTCTTCATTCTCCAAAGCTTGGTCGCTGGTTTGTTTCTGTTTTACCAACAAATCTCTCAAAAGAAATTGGGGGGACTCAAAATGCTGTAACTAGAGTTTGCTATTCTATTAAGTGGCAAATGCTTGATTGTCCAGTTGGAAAGGCTGGACTGAATTGTACCTCTTTAAGATACATGCTCCAGGTAACATTGTCAGAGAACATGAGTTCTCATTTTGCTTTGAAGAATCAAATCTGGACTATCCTTTGGTTTATTTTCTGTAATTATGATAGATATGCTCATTATGCCAAAGAATAAGGTTTTAAACAGGTTACCTTTCATACTCCATTTCATCCACACACAAATATTACTGATGTGAATCATGATTGGTTATCTGCAGACAAATCTTTGGAGGGACAACTCACCCTTTGAATCCTATTATCTTCCAGTCAGTGAGAAAATATCCTTGGATTCTGCCAATTTTCTTCTGGAGCCCCTGTCAAACCATACCTTTTATGGTGGAAAACCAGATGATTCATGGACTTACTTTGTCCTAAACATTCCTCAGGGAGCAGCTGGAGGAAACATACACATCGTATCCAATGCAATGCTTAAGTATGAAATATATGCTAGATTTGGTGGATTGCCATCTCTCAACAACTGGGACTATTATTATGCAAACAGCAGTAGGAGCAGTGATGGTTCTATGTTTTTCTTATTGTATGATTCAAGCGAACAGGAAGTTGATTTCTATATCCTGTATGTTAAGGAAGGAACTTGGGTTTTTGGATTAAGAGGTTTAGATGCAACAAACAGTACCTCCTTTGGTGAGACTGTCATGTCTGTTTCAGTTGAGAGGTGCCCTAAAAGTTGCTCCTATCATGGTGATTGCGAAGTAGTATTAGATGCCACTGGACTCACAATATACAGGTTCAGTATTCTCAATATCATAACATCTGGAACATGCATAAGTCGGGTTGCATAGATTATTACATTCCTAACTCCTGTATCCATCCTATGTTTCTTCCTCAGCTTTTGTTCCTGTGACCGAATCCATTGAGGCTTTGATTGTAACATTGAAATTATATCCCCCAATGGTATGTGCTGTTTTCCATTGTTATTTTTTATGCCAAAGATCTATTTTTCCTGAAGTGTAAATTGAGAGAACTTGAAATTCTGTGAAGAGAGACTTCAGACAAAGTCAGGGAGGCCATCTGGTGAAATTTTTCTTGAACATCTATTGTCTCTTGTTTTGGTTAGTGAAGTGTTTTCCTCGCTGACACAGGCTTCTCCTTGTTTATTCTAATAAAGATCCAATTTTGGTAAAACTGTACATAAACGTGCCAACTATTTTTATTTTTGGGATGGATTTTTCTTCCTGTTAGATTCATCATACTTCAGTATATGAAACACAAAGGTGATCTGCAACTAAAATTGGAAGTTGAAAGTTGAAAGAGGTGATCTTTGATTCATATATGGCAATCAATTGCACTCATTGCATCAAATGTTGCAGCTATACTTCCAGCGTATCGTTCTCTCCGTCAAAAGGTGAAAGTCTTGATTCTATTCTTTGCTTAGTTGCTAATTCTTCTGAATACTTAATTGCAGCAATGACAGATGATGATACTGGAGCTGAATGTCTTGCATTTCTTAGTGCTTTAGTTCCATAATAGAACAGATTAGCAGATAACCAAGTGTAAGAGTAATTTCTGTTTCAATACCACAAAAGATTCCTCATTTTATGCCAACTTTTGATCACAAAAAGATTTTGATCGAGTTATACCTGTTGGATCCATAAACATTTAAAGCTATCAGTTGGTAACCATTCTCTAACGTATGTTGGTTCTGTGCAGGCATATGCAGAATGGGTGCTTTTCACATCTAGTGACATTTCAAGTGGATTATATCATGCATGCGATGTAGGCACATAGTGCATTATTGTTTGGTGTTTTGCAAGTATGATTCTGATCTTAATGATTTTATATGTCAGATATTTTTTAAGATGAGAACTTTGCATTTTCTAGCATAGTCTTGCAGTTTCGATTGATTCTTATCTCTTATTCCTTTACTGGTTTTGAAACGTTCTGATTCGTTGAAAAACTGTTTCAGTTCGTGAATTTTTGGCTCTCTTTCATGGCTGTAGTGTGCACTTTTGTGTACTTGGCTACTATCAGCGAAACGTCTAAAAGGACTATTCACACAGCTGTTGCCATCCTTACGGCACTTATGGCTGTAAGCAACGCAACTAGGTAGTTTGAACTTTAACATTTTATACACATTTTATTCATTCAGAAGGGCCTTGAGTTTAACCATGACAATGGCTGCAGGTCTTCTAATATTATTCTTGTTATAGCAATTGGATCACTGGGTCTTCTTGTTGGATTACTGATAGAGTTCTCCACCAATTCTAGTTCATTTCAATTTTCAATGGTATGTATAAATATGCCTAACAGGTAAGTACGCGTGCTGCAAAAACATACAATACTTAGATGCTGTAAAATTGCAGAGGCATAGATATACTGAATCAGTAGTTCATTGCATAGTCTGTTCTGAAAAGTAACAAAGTCCATTTCCTATTACAGATGGGATACTGTGAAAAGTTGGATGAACAATTTAGTCAAGAAAATATTGAGAAGATTCAGATGGGGTTTTGTACTTCTAGAATTTATTGCATTGGCCATTGCAGCAATAAGCTGGAATCTAGAGTCTAGTGAAAGCTACTGGGTTTGGCACAGGTGCTATGAAATTTCCTCCTTTTGCTCTTATGTTTCTCTTCTGACATGAAGTTTTTCTTGTAATAATGGTTTCCAGTTTATGGCACGTGGCCATATATTCATCTTCCTTCTTCTTCCTTTGTTCAAAAGTGGACATTGAAGATACCGATAGTGAAAGATGTTTAGACAGACAATATCAGCTAATGTGACAGGATTCATTTTCAAGAACATAATAGGAGACTGTGCCAGTCGGAGAAATTTTCCAGAATAAGCTCTGAGATCCTGCAACAAGACATAATGAAGGTATGAACAATGAATTGAGTAGGCTTTGTCTCTTTTCGTGGTATTAGCAAACACCATTTACCATGAGCTGCAGCAACAAAAAAGCTGCAAGCTGCAAATTCTTTTGAGCATAAAGTTTGCTCACCTTAAGCCATTTGGGATTTTTGTTTATTTCCTTTTATATAAACCTTCTGCAATTGAACATAGAAGATTTAGATAGTCCTTCTTACACTAACTACATATCTTCTACAAGCAGATTAAATTTGAGTAGTTTACTATTATGCTTTCCACTTATGATCTACACACACTCAGGAGAAGTGTTCGAGATGGTACAAGGGAAAAAGAAACAGAGATATTAGATGAACTTTAATGTTTTAGCAGTTCTACAAAATTGCTTACTCTTCTCCACTGAAGCACTCTTCAAAAATTTAAACCAATAGTTCTTTGTAATCTTTACGAATACCCCAGAGCATCTCTGCACAAATCTTCATTCTTGGTCGGTTCCGTCTGCTAGGACCTATACATTTTATTGCCACTTCCATAATCTTCTCCAAAGCCAAGGTGTTTGCTGCACTTGGTTCCAGCTTCGGGTCCAATATTGAAGTAGTCTGTCCAGCTATAAACTTGCTCACTGCCTGCAAGTTGCATCTATCAGGAGTCACATGTATAACTTTTTCATATCCGGATTGTTTCTGTTATTTGTTAACATTCAGTTGCAAGATACTCGACTAAATTCATGACAGAGTTGAGGAATCACATTATGGATAAGAACTTATAATTCATGAGCAAAGAAGAGAAGAAAATTGTACCCATTTGGGAGTTATTCGCTCTTTGAATTCCCGTTTTGGTTCAATAGGGCGTCTCCCTGTTACTAGCTCAACCAGTAAGACACCAAATGAATAAACATCACTCTTCTCTGTAAGTTGATTGGTTCTAACATATTCTATGTCCACGTAGCCTGCAGTTCCTTTAACTTTGGTAGACACATGGGTATCACCTGAATCAGAATCAACTCCTAGCCTTGCAAAACCAAAGTCAGATACCTTGGCTCGAAAGTTCTCTGCAATAAGAATGTTTGAGGACTTTATGTCCCTGTGAATGATTGGATGATCTGCAACAAATGATGATTACATTAGATTCTCACAACAGTTTCTGAAAGGCCAAGAAAATAGCTTTAGCTCCAAACTGAAGGAACCTGTATACATGTGAAGATAGGTGATCGCATGAACCACATCGATTGCAATATCCAGGCGCTGAGCGAAGTCAAGAATGGTGCCTCTTCTACCTGTCATTAACATGCTTCTTAACTCAATCAAGAGATAACATTGTAAATTTCAGCTGAAGACAAGAGACTGAGATCAGATGAGGACATCATTATAAGTAAAAGTGAAACTCACAGTCCAAGTGTTCCCTAAGAGTTCCATTTGGTACATACTCAATAACAACAATTCTTTCATCTCCATGCTCCAAATACCCATAAAACTTTACCAGATTCAAATGCTCTACTTGCGCTAGTGTTTGAACCTCGCTCTGAAACTCCCCACCTGAATGATCACCACACAAACTCTGCGAAGAAGAAGCGACCAAAACAGTGGAGACTGAAACCTTATTAACACACATTTTGTTGGACAAGCAAAGACTCGCAAAACAAATAACGCAATTAACCTTTTACAAACCTTTTTATTCGCACGTTTGATTGCAATAAGAGTACCATCTTTGAGTGCGCCCTTGTAGACAGTCCCAAACCCACCTTGTCCAATTATGCAGGAAGCAGAGAAATTCTTAGTGGCCTGGTAGATTTCATCCATGGTGAACCTCATAGTACCTGTCTCTCTACCTCGTCCCTGGTTACTGGCAGCTAATAGAAACAAAAGTACACCAAGTCATTAGTCTAAGACTTGTAAATTCATCAACTGATTTATTCATAAAACTCTGGTAATGTCTACAAAAATTAGAAATTGATCAGATGTTTCAAATGTGTAATACCCAATTTCTTAATATTATACACATCTAAAAATTCCACATGCTAAGCACAGAAAACTAGGTATTTGTCAAACCTCGTACTAGAAAAGAACGAAAAACATGCTTGCATGTCAGAAATATTATCGTCAACTAACTACCAACATTCTCAAAATCGAACAAGAAGTTAAACACACGCCTACAACCGTCAGAGTCGCCATTTTCTTTCCGAAAGCTCAATAGAACAGTAAGTACTGACAATCCAAGGAAGTGGAGTATTATACCAGAGTGAGGTTTAAACTCTACAACAGAGTGATCGTAACTCTTGGAGTTGTCGGTCTCATGAGGAGTGAAGCACCCAACAAAGAGTCCAGCGACCAATCTCGCGGCTGCTAGCACGAGGTTCCGCATCTTGACGGCGAAGGAGGTCGGCGAGGAGGGTGGTTGGCGATTGGGCGTAAGAGGCGCTGACTTTGGCGTTTTCATTACTTATAGAGAGAGAGAAGGTTTGACGTAGAAATGGCGCGCGGGTTGTTATATAAAAGGAAGGCTGTGACTTTTCAAGGGTCAGCTAACGTGCACCGTTTGGCGTATGACTGTTACGCAAGAGAATTGAAAGTTGGGATTAAAGTAATCATTCCCGCTGACAGTTAGACGGGTGGGACCCAGCACGAAATCCGAGTCATATCTGTTGACTTCAAACTAAGTTTGAAAATTAAAAAAAAAATCAAAACCAACCTAACTCAAATTTGTTGACTTTGAAATGGGTCAAGTCAAACTCAAGCGATTTTCCCAAACCTAAGTCGACCTCTAAAAGTCGAACTCAATCCAAAACTAGATTTCGTATATAAGAAGAATTTAGTATCTTATATTTTTAAATTAAAATATAATTTATTTTACATGTAAATTACTACTAACAAAATAAAGGATTAAAAATTAATACTTCTTACTCACCTTTATCTGTTATAATATTACCCCGCAAAAAGAAGGAAAATTTCAAAAAAAAAAAATCAATGTGCAATATCAAATATTCATAAGAATGAGATACTAATCAACACCAAAATAGTTTAAATATTCAACTACAAATGAAACCCAGAAACAAAAGAATATAACTTTTAATAAGATCTTATATTTCTTAAAATAAATAATAAAATTTTGAATATATATTAATTATTTATAGACTAATAGAATACCCCATAAACGATACCTTATGAGGTTATGATGTAATTGATCTTTCCATTTGTCCAAAGGTTGGAACTATTCGAGTAACGTCTATATAAAAGATGAAGAATTATGTGGATTATCAAGATGTTGATAAACATGAAGAGGGGATATCAGCAAAGGACAAGCATATAAAGCTACAGGATGGTTAAGTGAAGTCTATCTTCACCAGACCTTCACATGATCCAGTCATACCTTTACTAGCTGATTTGGGTTTGGAAGAATGCTTGTAAATTACTTGAGAACAATGGTTATTAGATTTGGACATCATAGGAGCTCACGAATGCCAAGTGGCACAATTGAGGACCTTCGAGAGTGAGACAGATTGGACTCTTTACCTCTTGATGAGAAGGGTAAATCATGAAGCTTTTCTAAGAGATACGCCGTAGTTTTCTGCAAGCAACTTAGATTTGAAACGAATCACTTTCATAACAATTGCATATATGCAACAGATAAAGGGTATTGTCAAGAATGTATAATACTTACCTTTTGCTTAGTAACACCACAGCTCGAGAAGGGAACCACAAGCCTTCCGGTTTGTTTAATGTAACCAGAGTTTTAAGCAAACCCTCTTCATCGCCTGATTTTAAAAGGTATCATCAATCCTGGTGTGACACTACAGCTTAAATTGGTGTAAATGGCCTAAAATACCATAATCAAACAAACGATGATCATAACGTTGCTAATATCAGTTCCATGCCTCACTACGGGCGTATCAGATAGGCCCTATAGATTCAATTTCTAATAGAGTCAGGAAAAGCTCGACCATGTTAGTCACAGGAAAATCCAGGCCTGATAAGATACGATAATTAGTTCATCAGAAGCAAGTTCAAAGCATACCTCTGTACCTCTACGTTAGTCTTCTTTTTAAAACTGACCAGTTACTTGTCTCTTGATAAATCCAGTCAGATGCTAGATTCCTATTGGTTTCGATTGAAAAATGATAGTGGTATGGGATTCACCGCCATGATTTAGGACTCGTAAAATTCCCAACAATTCCAATCACAATCCGACATTTATTACCTAGTTACTGCACACTGCCAATATGGTCATCGTTACGAGCTTGTGGAATACCTACATTGAACATAAGATATGAAATACCAAAAGATTATTGTTAAGCAATAGAAACCACATGAAAACAGAGTGAAAGTGACCATCTAAATAACAGAGACAAATTGTAAGACCAACTAATCACAACCAGAAACTCTTGGTCATACTGAGCAAATGAATAAGCCAGTAAATTTAAATTCGAACCTTCATCCAGAAAACCGTCATGCTTGTAATGCAACTCCAAACAACACATGTATCAATCAATCAAAGCAATGTTCCTTATACACTACCTACAACCAATGCTTGAGGATGGCATGAATCAGTTGAAGAAAGGGTAGGTATGGTATTCCCAAGTTGCAACCAGGTACAACCTGGGATTTTTTTATCACCTCTTGTCATGTACTTGCGTATTCTTGCTACATCAGACCAACGTCCTTCAGAGGCATACAGATTAGAAATAAGAGAATAAGTAACAGGCTTGTATGACTCTAATTCGACAAGCTTTTCTGCAGCCCACTTTGCATATTCTACTTCACCGTGGATTTTACAAGCCCCGATGAAGGATCCAAAGGCACTTGATCTGTGTTTGATTGGCATTGAAGTCAAAATGTTAAAAGCCTCAGCTAAAAGACCAGCTCGGCCAAGCAAATCAACAATACAAGTATAGTGCGCTAAATCAGGGATAATTCGATACATATTCTCCATCAAATTAAAGTAATGAAACCCCTCAGTTACTAATCCAGCATGGCTACAGGCAGAAAGTATTTCAAGAAAAGAAATTCTATCTGGTCTTATACCATGAGATACCATCTTCTGAAAAGTGTCAACACTATCTTTTGGCAGACCATGGAATGCATAAGCACCGATAAGTGAAGTCCAGGTAACAAGATCAGGCTCAGTAACAGAGCCAAAACATTTAAGTGCACCAGTAATACTACCAGATTTAGAGTATGCATTTACTAAAGCATTTGCGACCGATATAAATGTTTGAAATCCATGTTTAGTTACATAAGCATGGACTTGCATAGTTTCACAGGCTACAGATGCACAACTACATGAGCTCAGAATGCTTGCCAATGTTAGTTCATCAGGCTTAATCTCTTCTTTAAACATTTTACGAAGAAGCTTCATAGCCTCCGTCAAGTCCCCATGCAGCCTATAACCCACAACCATAGTGTTCCATGACACTATAGATCTAGTGGTCATCGCATCAAAAATTTTGCCAGCATCATTTGTATTCTTTGCATACACATCAACAAGACCACTAACCACTAAAACATCAGAATTAAAAGACAATTTTATAGTAAGACCATGAATCTGAGTTCCTGATTCCATGAAGCCCAAACTCGCACACGAATTAAGCAAAATAGAAAATGTGAAAACATCACCAACCAAATCTCCCTGTCGCATCAAATTAAAAAATGCAAAACCCTTTTCTGGCAAGCCATTCAAAGCATAGCAAGACACCATCACATTCCACAAAACCACATCTCTGCAGGATACTGTATCAAAAACACAACGCGCTTCCTCCACTAATCTACATTTCCCATATAAATCAACCAGAGCAGTATTAACAAAGCAATTGAACTCAAACCCCAATTTCATCAGTAAACAATGCAACTGTCTTCCAACCACAACATCATTTACCTCGATGCACAAACGGAGCAATCCATTAAGCGTTATAGAATCCAAATCTACCTCTTCCCGCAACATTCTTTTAAAGTAAAAGAAACCCATGTAGAGACTCGACTCATGTACGCCTTCCCGATCAAGATACCCACAAATAACCGTATTCCAAGTCACAACGTTTCTCACAGGAATTTCGTCAAGCAACCCATCTACGTTAACAGATTCCCTACATTTTAAATAAACACCCAAAACCCTATTGTACAAGGACATCAGGTGAACCAACCCGGACTTTATGAGATGCCCATGAACTTGTTTCCCTGATAAAAGACAACCCGAGTCGGCTGCGAGTTTGAGGGCTTTGGAGAAGAAAGAATGCGCTGAACGACTATATTCCAGTCGGGTTGATTCGAGGAGAGTCACCGAGTCTCTAACTCGAGCAGGAACGCGAAGTGACAGTGTTCGAAAGAGGGATGAAGTTGTGGCTCTTCCAAGCATGTTCTTAGTTTGTAGTTACAAGCTTCAAAGAACATTAGTGGCGCGAAAATTTACCAAGCATATCAAACGAACGATGAGGATTCGACGATAAAATGTACGGAAGCAGCTTACGACCGTAGGATGATTAATGCAAGAAAACCAGGGATGTTCCCCTTATAAATAAGTTAAAATTGTTAAATATAACGATATCTCAAATCTATAGTTCGTTTTTGCTTGCCTTTTAGTGAAAAAAGTGTTTATAGCGTCTCAAATAAACTTATTGCACTTATACTCACTTTTCTGTAAGATACCAAAACTACTCTTAAAATTAAAAAATTTAAATTTAAAAGCTTATATTACCTTTATACGAATTTACAAAAATATCATTGTCCTTGTCTTCCATAAAATTGTTTCGGGCTCTCGAAAATACGTATTTGGACTCAAATCCGAAGTTTGATCGGATCTGAGGCTCATGGATTAAGTATGAGTTCGTACTCGAACTTAATTAGGGTTGAGGTGCCCGAAATTTGATTAAATGTTGATCAAATCTAATTATTTTTTAATTTAAAATTTAAAAAAGACATCATTTTTACTTAATTTTTTTGAGTTTTTAAATTCAATCCAAAAAAATTTGAAAAAAAAAATTTTAACCTGTCATATGGATTCTATTAACTTCAAAATATAACCAAATCAACATGATATCTTGTACAAATAAAAGTTATAAAGACTCATCATATATCAATATATTTATAAGTTATCTTAAACACAATGATTTATACATAATTATGCATTACTTACATTTAAAGACGAGCTTTGGAACAACTGGTAAGGTTGCTCCTTTGTGACTTGAAGGTTACTGGTTCGAATCACGGAAACAATCTATTTATAAAATATAAAAGAAAGGCTGCATATAATTGATGTCTCTTATCCAACTCTCGCAAAGCGGGGATACTGAATTTGTTGTGTTATTTGTTTGTGTTTTATGCATTAATTACATTTATGGTCCGATTAATTTAATCCATGACCACTAAATCAAACTCAGTCAAATTCGTTTCTTGATAAATATGTAATTTACGAATTAGTGATGATTTATCAAATAATATATAAAATAATTGATTAACAAAAATATAAAATGCTCTAATGATGATTGCTAAAATTTGTAATTTTGTGGCGTCTATTTTGTTTTCTATGAGACATAAATAAATAATTTATAACTAATTATATATTATCGATAATCTAATCAACACAAGTTTTATTATGGATTCTATTATTAAAAACTTGTGCATAATTAAGTAATAGTATATGATACTTTCTTAAAATAAGAAATGGTTACGAATGTATTAGGGTATAGTAGCCTTAATCAAATTAGTTACCAAAATTTTTAAGTTAAAAATATAAAGGATAATGAATAATTTAGTTGTATATTTTAGTGTTTAATTTTCAATTAAATTTCAGTTTTTAAAATTTATAAATAGATTAAGTTCCGTTAATATTTTAATAATACAATTAATGAAATACATTAAGACAAATATTTGAAAGAGTCGAAATAATTTTTTGTGGGAAATGGCTCGGACTTTGTCAAAGATGGAGGCTTCAGCAGGAGGCTTCAACATTGGAGGCTCCCTCCCACGG